>QKQZ01040919.1:0-21827 GCA_003595255.1 Solenopsis fugax
CAAAAAAACCTGGTTTTTTGGTTTTTTTTAAAAAAACCAGGTTTTTACCCAACCCTGCATTTTTGTGATCTTAGATTAAACAGCTCATAAAGATTTATCATAAGTATCGTATAAAAATATTTATAAAATATGTATAAAATATTATAAATAATAATCTTTTTACTTACTAAATGTAAAATATGTAATCTATATTTTAATAACATTTTGGGTAAAGATTTTATGATTTTATTCCTTTGTATACGTAAAATATCTGTAAAATATTTACATAATGTATGAAATGTAAATAATAATAAATATTTATCAGAAATATTGTGTGCTGTCTGGGAAGAAAAGTTAATTTATTAATTTTTTTCCTAAGTTAGAAAGTCATCTATGTAAAAAAGAAAACAGTTAAAAAAAATATATATTTCCATAAAAAATATTGTTATATCATAGATTTTTTACAAATAAAATATTAAATTTGTTTGATAATCCATGTTATAATTGTTTAGAATAATTTAACTTTAAAAAATTACTTTCTTTAAGTTAAATAATGCTTTTTTAAATTAACTTTTTATTTAATTTAGTTTTAGTAAAAATCCAATCCTGCAAATAATAAAATAATTTGGATTTATATGCACTTTACAGATTAATGTAGGTGTGTTACAACTTCGCTGCTGCGCATCGGTCCGGTGAGTTATGAAATTTCTTTAATTTTAAAATTTAAAAAAAAGTTAAAAAAAATTGGGTGGGGCTGGCTTAACATTAAACTAGCCCCCGCCCAACAAAAAATATATAAATATTTACTATGAATAAACAAATGATATAAATACAGTAGAATTAAGTGCTAATTAGATGCTTCAAGAAATAATGAAAAGAAATCGAAAATATATGCACTCGTATAATACAGAACCTAGAAGCCGGTCGCGCGGTTGACTGACAAGAGAGAAGTCATCTTTAAAATCGAATACTGGCGAAACGAGCACCTAATTCGGCGACTTGATATCTTTAAATGATATTAAAAAAGAATTTTTTAGTACCAAATTTGCCCGAGCACCTAATTTTTTAAGATAACCTCTCTTATGAACCAACCAAACCTCGACCGACTTCTAAGTTCTGTAACATATATTCTCGATTTATTTTCATTATTTCTTAAAGCATCTAATTAGCACTTAATTCTACTGTATTTGTTTGTTTGCATAATAAATATTTATTTTTGTATTGGGAAGAGATCTAGCTTAATGTTAAGCCACCTCCCCCAATTTTTTTTTAAATTTTCTGTCAAACGATTCGAGCACGTAATTTCGGACTTTAGCACCTAATTAGCACTTAATTTTAAAATATTTTGAAATTACTTTGCGTTGGCGGAGAGCTCGCTTAATAGGCGTCCATACACCGTTCCTCTTTAGATAGCAGATCTCTTTGTGCAGATGAAGGTTCGATCGTTAATAATAGCGCGGGATAAAAAGAGACATGAGGAGAATGTGTCAGAGCTAATTTATATTTATCATGTACCAGCATGGAATGACAGCTTCGATCCTTCACGCTTGGAGAGGAACATTTTTATTAACTCCCGATTATACCACAGCGAGGTCACAGTACTGACCCTCATAGAAAAAACAGTATTAATCATTAGTATCAAATTGAAACTAATATATTTTAACAATCATTCATTTAAAAGCAAGAAATTATATTATTATGCTTATATACGTAATAAAATAATGATAATTTGGTTATACAGTTTAATCTTCTTTAAAAAATTTGATAAACTTAAATTTTTTAGCAAAATTTATATTTTTTTATATTTTTATTTCAATATTATAATAATCATTTAAAGAGCATATGATTGTATTAATAATAACAGTATTAAAAAGATCTAATTCTTGAAGATTGCTATTTAAAAATATTGTTACTTTTTATTTTTTTCCACTCGACTCGTGAAAATTATTATTGTATAATGAGTATATACATATATTTTTTTTCTTGATAAAACTATATAAAATTTTTCATGTAAGCAAATTATGTATGTTTAACACTAATAACTCATTTCAGTATTTAACATTTCGGAAAATATTTTTAAAAGAAGAATCTTCCTTTTTTCTGTGTCCGCGCACACTATAAGAAAAAAATTGAAATTAACGAGCAAATGTCAGCATTGAGACGTTTCCTTCGACATTTATTGGTTATAAAATTTGATTGTAATGACGAAATATACATTTCTGTGAACTATATTTCATCTTTTAATTAATTGGTTCATTAGTTAGGCATAAAATATTATTTTACTGTATTTAAAGTTTTATTTCAGTGAAGTAAATTTATAACCCATAAATAAATTTTTAAGTAGCTTTTTCTCTCTGCAGTGTCTTCATAAAGAGATATTGAAAAATATAGTTTTTTAAACTGCTGTCACGAAATCGCTCCAATAAATTGTAGCGCCGTGTGTATTTACGAACTGAGATTTATCTAACCCTGTTGTAACAGTTATCCTTAACCGAGCCTGATTGTGGCTTATATAAGGATTAAATTTAATTAGATTGTTACCTGGTACCATGAATACGTGAATCGTTATTAACGCGCGAGCGGTTAAGTAAACAAGCCCCATCGAGATGTCTAAACTCTCGTTGCACCAGACGCAATCAAAGTTATTCCCGCGGTCTCCATATGACGCGCGTTACATAAGGCACACGTCTTTGTCCACTCCACGTGATTGATTAATGATAGCGAGCAAGGTCCGCCGTAATAAAGACGTGGCGGCAGCTGTGTTTACAGCGATGTAATATCCTACGGTAATAGCGCGACTTTCTATCGTAAATCAGTCCGACGTAATCGCGAGGGCCGACATCTACTATATCCGTAGGTGATAATTGATGCTCAAATACAAGATTCACTGGTCCCAACTTTAATCACGCACCGGATTGTATTTAAATTCCGGAAACGATCAATTCAACGGCAGACGTGCTGCTGAAGGACATCTTCGATCAAGGATTAATCAAGGATTGATTTCGTTACACGTGTGTCAAGGAAGTGAATTAATTCTTAATTTATCGAACGGAGATGGAGAGAGAGAGAGAGAGAAATAACGTGTGCTACCGCTAATCGCAAATTTTCCCCGCATCCTTCCTGAAACGCCCGAGGATCTATAACAGAATCTCAAACACATTTTCGCGCGTTTCGCCAAGGGGATCGGGTCTATTAATAGAATAGCGACGTCTCTCCTGGGATGCAACGTTTATTCTTAATGCACCGTGACAACACATATCTAACGATGAGTCAGTTACATAGTCGTGATACATGTTTGCGTCTCTCCGAATATATATTATATATTAATACAATATAATAAAATACGTATGTGTATGTGTGTATGTGTATAGTGTCGCGTACAATAAATATTTACAACAATTTTAAGCAGAGCAGTCCGTGTTTGTTTCGTGGGCGAGGACGACAACACACGAGCGACGGCAACACTCGTCGTCCGGCGTCACCGTGGATCGTCTTCCATTCTCGTAGCGAAATAATTACTTGTGGAGATCGTTAGATCACATTCTCGACGGGGCGGCGCCGGCCAGGCTGTTTTACACCTGGTTCTCATCATCCTTGGACGGATGCGCCGCGTTCCACTCGAGAGCCTTCAGTATTAGCGGCGGGATTTCCGGCGTGGTGGGTAGATGAGCGCCCACCGGCTGGAAGCCGTTCTTGTCAGCCACGTACGTCAGGGAGATTGCCTGGCCGTCGTCGCTCGAGTAGCTGAAACTGCCCTCCGCTCTCATCGCCTCGTTGTCGGTGCCAGGTTCCTCCAGGTGACCTTCCTCCTCGGCCTTGATACCGTTACCAGACTCGTAACTCCACTTGTACGACCCGTCCGGGTTGGGACCCTCTTGGGTCTGGCTGACGATCGGTATCGGCTCGTCGGCAGGCGCTGCCGCGGCGCAGGCTGCCAACACAATCAAGGCTACCTGGTAGAACAAAGAAAGGATTCCTGTTAATTAATTGCATGAGTGGTAAATACGTATTCAATTCGAAAAAAATAATTTAGGGGTGATCGGGCTGCTCGCGACGATGCATTTACTTCAGCTAAATTTTAGCTGAAGAACCACGTTTACTATTAAATTTTTTTAATTCACATTTAATTATAAATTTAAATATTAAAACTTAATCGATGTTACGCAATTATCTTGGTGATGTTGCAGTACTTTTGAAATTAATTGCTTTTGTAAATGTAAATGCAGACTGATGAGATTAGTATTTATTTAACAGTCATCATTTAATCGTTAAAAATATTCACCATCAATTTATCATTGGAAAATGCCGCGGGTGCAGTTTTACTGTCACGACTATTTTAATTAATCTTTTTTTCCCTAAACCATGTAAACGACCTCCTACATTTAGCGTAACTTTCACATCTCGGATTAGGACACGCACACTTTAACAGTTACATACAAATTGTGAATAGAAGATTCTAATATTGATTGATTGATTGAAATCGCTTGTACGTGACACTATGTTACGAAATTCGTTGGTATTGGCCGTTGCATCAATTCGAAGATTACAAATCGGCAAAAGGTCCAATACGAGCGCCATAATGAAAGTAAAAGTAATATTCATCCTTGGAGATTAAAGATATAACAATTAATTCTGTAGATTGACCTATCGTTCATCGATATCAGATGGGATCTCGATTAAAGTGATGATTGCCCGGAACAGGAATGCACCCGCGGCGAATATAATTTAATACCGATGCGCAACGATAAAGTAACGATAAGTCGCGGTATCCGATAACAACGCCGGATCGCGGTGCAGAGAACTAAGCGACCTTAGTCAACCGCCACCGGTTAAGTTTCCAGGTGCATAAACATCGGATGAACATTAGCCTTCTTGTTAGCTTCCCTGTTTGAGGCTCACGTCGTTGCACAAGTGTTTATGCGGTACGTGGTAATAACTACCGCCACTTAGATACTCTCGAAGACGCGATTTCTTTGACGTGGCTATTCACATAGATTAAAGCCAATGTCCGCATTCCATTATAATCGTATACCAAATATCAGACGTTAATATTAAAATATTCGTATTAACGAAATATTAAAGTCTTCAAGCTTTAATATATTGCAACCTTTTTGTTTGCGACCTACTGTCGATTTACCTTCAATATCGAATTTGAAATTGCTAGATAGATCGTGTTGCGATGGAGTAAGCTCTGCAAATCAATGACAACGGGCGCCGCGCGTCGCAGTAGTGATACCGTTTTGAGTCAGACACAACGGGGATCGCGGTAGTATCAGCGTTATTAGGTCAGACGTCGCATCTTAAATAAACCTCACGATTCTGTTACTACTGTATAATTCTATAATTCTCTGAATAATTATTTGACATAGTGAATAAGACAATATCTTGAATCAAATATTTAAATAAAATAAGTTCAACGGAGTATTATTGGGAACATTAAATTTCTTTTAATACATAGATTATTTAGGGATTGCTTAACTGAACAAGTTATATCGAATATACTACTTGGAAACTAAAGTGATCAGTTATGCACTATGATTTACGGAAATGCTGTTATGCTTAGCAACACTTCGGCTTTAAGCACTTTGGTAAATTCATGAAATATTGTTAATAAACTAGAACTATCGACGATATAGATATATTATTTTTATTATTTAAATATACTATATGTATACGTTTATTTTAAAAAAGACAGAAAAAGGAGA
The DNA here is from genome assembly GCA_003595255.1 of Solenopsis fugax. Lineage (NCBI taxonomy): Eukaryota > Metazoa > Arthropoda > Insecta > Hymenoptera > Formicidae > Solenopsis > Solenopsis fugax. Next base: position 5,685 of record QKQZ01040919.1, read on the forward strand.
AAAATAAATTAATCAGTTTAATAAAATTTACATATTGCAACAAAAATCGTGGAAAACCTCAGAAAATGTATCGTTATAAATTTGGTAAAAAATTACAGACCAGTCATTTTGATTACTCTGATAGTTCTAATGTTAAAACAGAAAATAAACTTAAAAATAATTGAAGAACAAAGTATCATTATCTCGTATCTCTTCTTTCTGCCTCACAAAACAGAACTTATTCATGACTCAGTATATTTTAAGAAAAGATTGTCTTACTCCCGATTACATATCGTATTACGCCTAATAGCAAACGATACAATATGCAATCATTTGCTACAGGCGTTCGTTGCTAAACATTTTGTACACGAAAACGTTTTACACGCTTTACACGCGAACACAGCAGATTTTGGGGTGTAACCCGACTGTGTCGATCGATATCCTTACACCAACGATCCTCCGGGACACGCTACTTACCCTCCGAACCCGGCTCTCGCCCCGCGTTTCTACCCACCGACATCCGAGTCCCCGGAGCTCCCTCCCGGTACGCTATACCGGATATAATCGAGAAGTGTCACTTACAACAACGTAACTCACAGAGCGTCCGGATGCGCGCACAGGGATCCCACCGCCGGGGACCGGAAATGCACGTCAGATTCACATAACCGGGCTACGATTACCCGAGGATTGTCTCGCGGCGGAAGTGCCCTCCGGCATCCTTGCTTCCCAGCCCTCCTACCGTCACCCGAGCTTTCTTTCCTCTTAATTAAACGCTTACCAATGACGTGTACATGCTGCGGCAGTAATCGCTGATGGGCAAGTGTTTATCAAGCCCCGCAGCGCTCGTCGTATATATACCCCTGGAGGCATCACCAACACCACCGACAGGCCGATGCACCGATGGTCACTACGTTACGATAGTATGTAGGATGCACATGGGGACACACAGAGGGGCCGCGTGTGGGGACAGACAGAGGGGTTTACACGGATCCACGCTTTAACACGGCGTTGTTACGTGTATGTATGTGTGTGTGTGTATAAGTGTACGTTGCCACTGATGAGCCGGGAGACAACACACTCCACATCGAAGAGAGACCATCTTCCCTGAGATCACCATGTCACTGCGCTAAATGTCATCGGGTCCCCCGTTGGAGGATGCTTGCTCAATTGTCATAATTTCTTTAACGACTTTCTTGACGATCCGCGCGGGGATCCGTTTTTCTTTTCCGTCGACTAGTCGTTCGGAAGCTCAGGCTCGATGAGTTTGCGGTCAGCTGGCATTCTCCCCGGCAAACTCGTCGGCACCTTCAAATATTACACGAAAATATGTATTCCTTTTGTTTCGTTCATCGGATTTTTTCGGATTTTTTTAGTATTATCATCTCAAGAAGACGCGCGTATAACGCTGTTATATAACTTCTCTCGTTGCCTCTTTCAAGCTCCCGCACCATCTTCTCTTAACGGCGAGTTACAAGGAAGTTGCTGTTCAGTAAACGCTCTTGGATACTAGGCAGAGAGATCAGGAAGGTTTAGTGAATGAGAGAGAGTGAGAGAGAGTGAGAGAAAGAGAAAATAACGTTCCTGTTAGTGGCGTCTATCGTATTTTCAATCATTCGTGTATTCGAGCACCGTTACCGTCAGATTAAAAGATCGAGAGCGAGTGCTCGAGAGACTGTTTCGCCATGCCTCTGTCGCGCAGATTTATGTTATGGATTTTTGTAAAAAGCTGTACCCTTCATTTGAACAACGCATGTGCACGTGACACGTATGGGAATAGCTTAAATTCATACCTTCCATTGGATTTATTAGACAGGCACCAGCCCATCGCTTATGGCATTTTCCTAGCAATACATACGGACACGGTAAAATTCAATTCTTTTTTCCATTATCTTCCATTTTTTTCCCCTATTTTCACCGCTTCATCGCTCACGCAAGTATTGCGTAACGTTAATCGTCGTTGTTAATGCGTTTCGCGTTTCTAATCAACAAATCACGCCGTCAATAAATCAGCTGGTCAAATGGCTATTTACCTCGGATTTTTTTCTAATTGCAAAGTCGAAATTACTCACCGTTTGGCCCGACGATCAAATGGAATCCTACAGCCCCTGGCCCGTGAATTGACTGACAAACACACGACACACGCGGCCGAATTGTCCGCTCTCTAATCAATCGGAAACGGCCTGACAATCTCTCATTATCGACCGATAATTATGTGAAGCGCCGCGCTATATCGCATTCACCTCGTCACGGCTGAACTTTCCGTGTGAGAATAACGAGCTTGCGTTAAGCGTTTAATCGAGGCGACTGTAATCGCGGAGTTCCGTGAAAAAAAAAAGAATAAAATAAAAGAAAGGATACCTGGCAGCTTCAGTCCTTGGCGTAATGGAACTGTGAGAGAAACAACGGCACGCCGAACTTTCTCACTCGAAATGGGTTACGCGCGATCCTGAGAACGTTCTCTCGCGCACGCGATAGCACAGTTTTGCAAAGCAGGAAGGGTGTTCTTTTTGTTTTGAAACGCGGGGCCGCGTAATAATGTTGGATTTTTTTTATCCTAAGATGTTACGTAATGCGCGACAATGCACGCTAGTGTACGGCTGATATAAAGCGATGCATGTGCCGGAAGCTGCAGGATTATGCATGCACCTAACGTGCGTGCCTAATTAATAATCAATGCTATTCCATTGGGATGTTTGAGATTGTCAGTAAATATCGCCGATCAGATATGTTAATGTCGCACGAGATAGAAGGGGTTCTATTTGTCTGGGAAATTCCGCGCCACGTTGGAAGTCGAGTTGGAAGTACGCATTCACTACTAACACGTCTGCCCAGCGAGTTTTGCATTGTCTTATCGTGTGCACCACAGTAGAATTTTTGTCACAAGTATAAGTAATGATAAAATATTGTGGAATATAATTATTATAAAATAAAATTACACCCTCAATGAACCAATTTATTTTTGCAATGTTATTTAATTATTTGTACACCGAGAGAAAAAATTACTACATTTTAATAAATATTTGTTTGAATACTTGCAAATGAATAATTTGTTAAATGTAAATAAATATTTGTTTAGTATAAGAAACACTAATTTAATTTAACTATCATTTTTTTTAATTGAATAAATATTTAGGTACCATAAGTAAATATTTCATTGCAAATATTCAAATAAATTTTTTTCTCAGTGTATTATTTAAAATTTTATTATTAGATGGCATTTATTACAAAAAATTTATACAAAAGTTTTAAGAAATTTTGATAGTATCGGTTACCAATGACCACCAAGATGTCTCTGAAACGTCAAACGTTGATCGCGGATGGCCATCACGGCACTTTAATCTCATTTTGCTCTTTTTTTTGTTAAGATAGAGAAAAAGCAAAATGCGACGTTAAATTTGGTGGAGTAGGTTTGGAAACACGAAAATATAAATTATCGAAATCTTTAGCGTCGCGTCGAATCATGGAGTGTCGTTGAGATTAATTACGTTAATTAGTAGCAATTTAGCGACGTCGCATTCCCTTTTTCTCCTCTTCTTTGGGGAAACTTTGGGGAAAGCCGTACATTTTCCTACGTGCGATTATTGATCGTGGACATTACCGGCGAGGTATACCGATGTAACATTAGACAGGATCCGACGGGGGAACAGTGAATTATGCCTCGATAGGCATTAGTTTTCTTCTTTTATGGGAAATGTAAGGGGCACGTAGCACGGCGATAAATTCTCGTGTGTCTCTAGGAATGCCAGCTGCTCGCCGCCGCGCAGCGCCGTGTACCCGCGTGATTCACAAAGTCACGTCATCGATATATCCGAACGATTTTCTCGCGAGTGCGCATTAGCATTTCGCACGAGTATCACCTTAGAATGAAGAAAAGCCGCGGAGTTGGTTTAAAATAATCCGTTAATCGGAACTAGGAAGGGAATCGCCGCGAAGGGAAGAGAACTAGGAAGACGAGCGTCTCTCTTGAAAGTCGAGGACGCTCGACATGATAAATGTTAAAATACGATTGCTCATTGAATATTTCAGCGCCTTGAGGATTATATCGAAACGTCGGCTCGGCGTAAGTATACAGTAATTTATAGCACGATAATTTTGCGGCAAGGTAACATTTACAAAATATTATATAAACTTTCTAAAACTCATGGGGTGAAAAAAAAAATTAAAATTGCATAAGCTCAATTTTTACTCTGTAGGAAGGAATTTTGATTCATTAGAGTGGCGAATCACTCAAACAATTGCACAAGCTCAATTATCTTTTTAGATGCACGTTTTCACTTTATGAAATTCACAGGAACTTTATCTAATATATTTCACTTGTAGTCTAATCTACATTTCAAGGCTTACATAATAATTTATCACGAATCGATTTTAAATTTCGATTAAACATAATTTTATTTAAAAAAAAAAATAAGTTCTATACTTTCAATTATGTATATATAACCAAATTTTTGAAAATAGTTATAACGAAAAGTTAAATATAGTTCATGCAATGATGGTTTTAATTGCAGATGTATTTTGTGAAAATCTTTTTCAAAATTTTCTCTACAATCTTTTGATAAAAAAAGTTAGGCGATTTTTTCAACTTTCGTACATCACTGTCGCTCGGTTTAAAATACATTTATATTATCGAACTCGTAAAGCCTTTCGCAGAACATGCGTTCCGAACAAGGAACATTACGCGCAATGGAACGGGTTTAACGATCGCTATCGGTCGCGAGACGGTCGTCCAGTAAATACAGGCGAAAGTTAGCGCGATATGTTTGTGCTTTTAATTAGCCGTATTATGTAACACGGCTGCGCTGTGCGTAGGCATGCACAAAGGATGTGCGAATAAATATCAGTCGTGAAAGCGGCTAACGGTCTGCGTGCTTATCTCGCGATTTAGGAGTGCATTTCCAAAGGGGATGCATCCCGAGGCGCTCGGCCGACGTTACGTATATACGATAATGCAATCGAAGTTCCCCGTCGTCGCGAGGACGCCTGTACGCCGCGGATCATTAATTTCCCGCATCGCCGTGTAACATTTTCGCGGTTTTATCTGATCGTGTGTTAACGCGGCCCCGGTAGAATCTCCCGAGGCGAGCGTCACCGTTCTGGGTGTCACGTCGCTCTGTAAAAATCGAGAGGATGTCCCGCGGAGACGTTTCATTGCATGTTCTTGTGCGGACTCGTGTCCATTATGAAAACGCTGATCACGTGTAGAAATCCGCAACCACACGCGTGCAATGTACTATACGTCCACGGTGATGATTTACTTAAACGATAAGCTATCAACTTTCATATTCCGCGAAATGTACTTGCTATTTAAACTCGCATCTTTATTGGCCGTTTTGCATTTTCATACGCGTACTTTGTAAGACGTCTCGTTACTCATTGCACGTGCAACGCTAGTTAACTCGAGAGGAGGGCAAGGAGGGAAGGGGGAAGCTTAAGGGCCACAATCGATAAAATCTGCTGCAACTGTGCAGCTCCGGGCGACGCATCGTCGTCTCTCACTGACCAACATCGCGGACAATGCACCTCGATACCCCTCATTTTTTATTCACTTGACAGATCGGACACCGTCCCGATACGGGCGTATCGCCGCCGCCCACTTCTCGTTCCACCCTGCTTTCCATCTCGCCGTATTTACGATACGATCGCCGTGTCTCCCCCGACGCAAACGCGACTACCGCGATGACGAGAAAATTGCGGACTGTAACAGCGTTTCGTATTATTTTAGGCGTATCGCGTTCCTGAGATTCTCCCGCATCTCACAATCAGCCGTACCGTAATCGGTTACGTCTTCAAGATTGATATCCGGTCTTCTGAATTCGCGGTTTATAAGACACGCCGAACGACACTCTCGCGCGAATGCAGATCGAGAAAGATATTTAAAAAGTTTATAAAAATGAAAGTAATCCTTTTTAGTTATTCCTTTTCACTTTGGATAAAAAATGAGTGGTCGTAATTTTTCTCACGTTTTTTTTTATATGATTCGCCGAATTCCAACATTACATTGACCACTGAAGATGACTTAAAGTTAAGCCGAAATAAATTGGAATTATATGGGCTAATAAGAGTATATCGCGGTTGTTGTTACGCAAAGTTTAAAAATTTCTTTCTTTCTCACAATTTCCGTATACGAGAATACTATGTAAACTTTGGTATAAAACATTTTTTGATATCTCGAATAATTTTCGAGATATAACGGCAAAAGCTGAAAACCGCTATACACATAAGGGATGATTTCACCCCTTGAAACCGTATATTGGCCGCAATTGATATTTTCTAAAATTATCTAATTATGTCACCTAAATGTATGTAAAGTTTCATTAAAATCGGGGTGTTACACTTCGAAAGGCTCCCTTGTTAGTGCTGATATTTATTGTATGATTTCAACCTTTTCAAGTTCACGAAACTGCGCTCGAATAAATTATTGGTTTTAAAACACAGTTCTAAGTTGAACAAGAAATAATAATATCACGTTATTAAATTGAAAGGCAATTTAATAATAAACGATGCTCTAACATCTAAAATGTGAGAACCCTTTACTTTCTACAAAACTGTAAAAAATTAATATAAAAACTTTTTACAACAACATGCGAATGATTATATAAATTTTACGACATGCAATTGATTGTACATTACAAAATTATAATCTTGAAGTTGTTTGCAAGTTGAACTAATTTATTCACGTATACTGATTCCAAATAGTTATTTTTTCTAATTTTGATATTTAAAAATTTATTTCACTGAAATAAATTTTATTTAATTTAATAATTTTTTTATTTTAACTAACTTATTAATTTTCTTCTTAACCAATACATATTGCAAAGAAAACGTCAACATTTACTTTCGATTTTTTTTCTCCGTGCACTCGGTAGAAGAAGAGGTAATAGAGGGAAGAGAGAAATTTTAACGGAATGGACTGACTGAAGAGGATTACTTTCATTTTTATAAATTTATTTGAATTTTATATTGGATTACTAAATACAGCACGAATTCCAGACGATCTCTTCTGGCATATTGATATCAAAAGCTATCTGATTGTTATAACGATTGCACTCTCGCCGAATATTTTAATTGGGGATTAAGAGAAGTTCGAGCCGCACGAGTGTCTCGTTACCGCATGCAACATACTTTTCTCCTCGTTTTTGGTCAAAGTCTCTGACCAAAAATTCGCCTGAGGATGTACCAAATTAAGCGATGATCATTTTTTTTCCAATATTTCACGAAACACACCTTAACCGAATGTAATTTGCATCTTAATCAAACACAATTTTCTCGAGCTGATGTATTTAATTATACCACCTAATTAATTATATTTCAGCTACTTAACGACGATAATATTTATGGACTGAAAAAGAACATCGCGCGTGTTCGGCTCTTTTCATTAAGAATTTTGATGATTTTTAAACGTTTTACTGAAATATTATTGCTATATTATTACTTTATTATTTCTTTAGACTTTTTATGAAAATATAAGATATTATTTTAAGAAATATATTAAAAATAACAAATAATAAATTTAAATAAATATTTAATCATTACAGCAATGATTCTAGTTGTATTGAAAACTTTGCTCTTTTAATTATAGAGGCACACGCTCCATAAATTTGCTTTTTTAAATTTGCCATTAAAGTATTACATATAAATCTTTTATGAAACATTAAGTAATATAATATACGTTTTCGTACTCGCGTCAGTCATCCAGCATGCAATAACATACTCCGTATGCTAAACTTGCGCAAGGGTTTCGCTAAATGATGCCTGAAATATCAAAATCTCGGCTATATGTGTGTACATCCGAAAGGTTATATGTACACGCGCGTAAGCGTATAATACTTCAGCATACGACGACGGTCACTGATGCAATCGTCCGAGCATTATCTTGTCTCCCGGCGAGAACACAGGAACGTATAGAATGATCAAATATAATTGCGTCACTATCGGTCGTCTTACACGCTTACTGCGCGATCGGTGAGAATTACACTGTAACTATTATTCAAGATCTTTTTGAACAATTATAATTAAATCGGCATCAACTTCTTTTTTTTCCCAGCCAATCGAGAAACTTAAGTCCTCATTGCGCGCAATCTACGTTCGCGTAATCGGAATTTACAAAGCGATCTATAGGTTCCAAGACGTTCCAGATGTGTGCAGATCTGCGAGGCTAGCCTTAAACGTTTCGCCTTTCCTTTTATCTTTACTTAAAACAAGATACATCAAAGTAACATACATTGATATATTGGAAAGTCACAGAGAGTATTTTACGATTAATTTGCTTCGCGACCGCAGGTTTGTGACTTCGCTTTATTAATCGAGCGTTCGCCTGTCGATTTCCGGCGTCGCGTTTCTCGCACGACCGAGCCCGCTCTGACTGGCTCACGAAATAAACAATGGTACACGAAGTTATTGATCATTAGTCGAAATGTCAGCGATAAACGCGGCGCACTTCGGCGACAGGTACTTAGTTCTTTCTGCATCGACATGGGCGGATAATTCGTATTGCGAGTAAACGAATGTCCCTCGCAGGCGAATGTTTCCGAGGAAAAAAGCTTGACCACTTTTCTGGAAATCCTGAATTTCAATTTTAGCTGCGTTAACACTTTCGATATTATTTGGATATCTAGATATTATTTTAAATAATTACAATATATCTAGAAATTATTTTAAAAATTATCGGCAACATCGATCGTGACTGGACAAGAGTCGGATAGCTGCGTTTGTTCGTTAAACGTACGATACGAAGATGGACGACGCGACAGGGGGGTTCCATGTTCCGTTTTATCCATTCGAAACCGATCGATTACGCACGACACTTCTCGCACATACGTTTTGCCTTGTTCATTCACGCAGTCATTCGACTCCATACGGTCGCATACCGCGCTCGCTCGCTCTTCATTCTGCCAATTTCTGTCTTTCTCCCTTTCTCGCGGTTGTCTGCAGCCGGCTTCCATTCAAGCGCGCATTCCTCGAGACGCGGACGGAGGAGCTGGTAGGCGCATCCGCGTGCAGCCTTTCCTTTTCGACGCGGCCTTAGGAACAGCCGGCGTGAAGACGTGCCTCTGTATTGCGACAATCATCCAGCATCGTACTTATAAGGCTGCGGCTTAGCAACGCGCGTCTCTACCAGATGATATTTCGACTCGTGCCGAGTCTCTCGTGCGGGATGCATCGTCGTGCATCTCCTCACATGTTCGAGGCGGATCCGTTACCCTTCGTGCACCGACCGCTATCCGTTGACTCAGACGGCAGCCTCGTTTGTCTCTACAACTCGTTTTCTATGTAATACATATATTACAATACGCGATCCTCTGTGCAAGTCAGCGAATTATATGTACAGCTAAACGAACGTGAGATTTGCCAGATCTTTTTTTTTCAACTGCTCCTTTAATCGATTGCTTAAGGAGATGTATCGAACATACAGTTTCTGCAAAGAAAATAAAATTTGGAAATGTGTTTAATATTAACATCTCAAATAAACTGTGTACGTACGAAAGTTGTGTGAATAAGATTATATTTTTATTTAATAACTTATTTTTATAGTTTGTTTATTCTATTGATTATTAAAATTAAATTATTTTTTACAACATTAAGAAAAATTTCAATTATGTTGTGTAAGTACTTTAAATGTTCGAGATGATTTATATTTCATTGTGATTGTCTATTTAATTATTTTGTAAATAAAAATAAATAAATTTTGTTTATTTTATAAAACTGATCTCTGCGTCGCAATGAAACTTTACATAAATCATATTGAATATTTAAAGTACTTAAAAAAATTGATTTTTTCATTATTTTATTATTAATTATATTTTCATTAGGGCACATGTCTATTTCATATTGCATTCTAATGCAATGTAAAACAATTTGTATTTTTTTAATAATTTTCTTAATGTTTTGGGAAATGTCCTTAAATGTCTTTTCAAAGTTGATGTGCAGTAGACTTATCATAGACAGAGAATTAAATTTTATAATAATTTACTTATATATTATAATTTTATTATATAGATCTTATGTAAATTTGTAATAATTTTTCTATTTAAAATAAAATAAAAAAAGAAACAGGGATATATAATTTTGGCATCGATCTAATTATTTTATTTTATTCACGAGTCTTCAACGGAGTTTAATTAACTTTTAATTAACCTTTGAAAACGAAGTCAACGAATTTAACATCGACAGCAATCAAAGTGTTTATATATTCTTAAATTTCTATTTTAAACGGGTCGAAGTTATCGACAGTATTTATTAGTTTAATATTCATACACATTTTCGAAATAGGCCAGCTATTAATGTTATGTATCATTGTTATTCATACTTTTTATTGAATATATCTTCTTCGTGCCGTCCTGATTTTCCGATTCAAATCTGGATTTCTAAAATATTGCCAGTGTGGCTGTTAGACCTAAACGTGAAATACACGTTTATGTTAACTACGCCATAAATACACTCGTGGTTACTACATCGTCATGAATGATTAATGAATTTTTTTACAACGTGGTATTTCTACCTTAACCCAAGATGAACCGATACTCGAAGATCTTGGCCGTTTTATTTTTTTTTCGTATATAAACTAATGGCTGTTCGAAGCTTTAGATTAAAAATACTGTTCCGATGATTCATTTCTTGATTAGCATAATAGGCCAGCGACGATGCCTGCAATAATTGCGAGGTTATTAGTGGTTATTCGTACGCCAATTATTCTATTACATCAAAATTGCAACTACGATTTGCTCAACGTTTTTTTAATGTTTCTTGCCGAGAAACCTGGAATGTTCAGGTTTCACGGTAACAGGATGTTCTTCGTTGCTCCTGGGAATATCCATGATTTCTTCACCGGTGCACAGGCATGCCCGGGACAGTGTCGCGGGATCTGTGTCGAGCATGCCGCACGTCGCCGAAGAAGAACAACACTGTCTCGCGGATGCCGTGCCGATCGTCGATCGGGAATTTTAAATGCCGCGTGCAGGAGAGTGCGAGGGGGCGGGGGGAAACAGCTGCGTTACCGTATTAATCGCCTCAAAAGTCGGTCGCGCGTCGTCCCACCTCTCACGAATTGTCAAAGTAATTTTCGCAGCGTCTCCGGGAGAACGTTCCGCTCTCGCGCGGGATGAAAGTAAAATTGAATTCGGCGCGAGCGTTACGTCTTCTCGCCTGCGGCCTCTTAACCAGGCGCTCTCTTAGAGTGTTCGTAGTGGGTACTTATATGTCAAGGTCGCCTTTCACACACACGCATGCTTTATATCCCCCAGCTTTACATTTCGCTCGGATAATAAGTTTGCATGCTCAGAGGGATTGCTTTTTTTGCGGAATACTCGAGTAGTGTACATCTGACATAATTGTTATCGAGCAATTCCGAATTCAGAGACTCTGTCATTAAAATTAAGAATCGCCGAGACTCTGGAACTTAATTACTTAAACACTGAAAAAAAGACTTGTTGCATTAACTAGAAATCTGTTAGATTCAATCAATATATCTGTTTAAAAACGGATGAATTAGAAATTTTGTGGGATTACCGGATTATAGTAAAATCTATCAAATGTTCTAATTATAGAATCTCGAATCCTATTATAATAACAGGAATTCTGCTTTCACCACAACGCATTCATATACATCTCGTTTATATAATAAAATCGTTTTTCTCAGTGTACTTGCATGAGAAGAACGATTTGGTTGAAGTCTAAAAATTTAAGTAAATGAGAACATTTTGAACAATCAAAATATTGCGTGAGAGAAACATTTTGATAAGTTTTCAATAGATATTGTAATTAATGTTCTTTATTTTGTTTTATTAATAGTTATTTATAATATGTTATATCACTAAAGACAATTATTTAAAAATACTATTATTTAAAAAGCAAATTAGCTAAATTTAATTAACAATAAGTCCTGATATTTATCAAAAACATAAAAATGAGTGAAGAAACACTAAAAAAAAGTTGGTATTTCTGACTGTAATTACATAGTAAAATAATTATGATTAGGAATTTTATTTTTATAGTTATTATTGCTATAATGTTAATCATAATAACATTATTAATTTATAGTTCTCAACTATGAAAAATTATACTATAAATTATGATAATTTTAAATATAATAAAATATCAAAATATGGATACTAAAAATGAAATAAACATTTATATGTAATAAATGCAATCACGATTACAGCATTATAACTATTTTTTTAACATTTTTTAACTACTATTTATGTAGTGATAATGATTAATAATATAATTTACATACAGTTACAAAACACTTATAAATATATTATTGACACCGAAAATAAGTGTGAATTATAATTAAATTATGGTAATTGCTTTTTTTCTCAGTGAAAGCTTCATGCATGTGTAATAATGGTATTTAAATTTCGGAGAGGAATAAATATTCGAAGTAGCGTAAAAAATATTTATGATATATTTGGAGAAAATTTTGTGACAATTCCAAACATGTGAAAAATGATTCGCTAAATTTATGATTTCAATTTCAAAAACAAATCACGCTCTGGATGATCTTTTGACATTCGATGACAATTGAATGCATAATTTAGTAGTAGTATATAAACCTACGAATTTCGACAGAAGTTACTGATAAATTAAACATTGACAAATCGATCACCTTTTGGTATTTAAAAAAACATTGATTACAACATTTATTGAAACTTTTGCACTTACTCAATAATTATGAAGAATGTTTAAGCGATTAGCAATGCAAAAAGTTTTGACACTCTGGCAACCAGTTTGAGCGTCCTACATAATTATTTTATGATCTATCAAAAAATTATTTTCTAACTAAATCTGTATAGCTAAATTTTTAGATTTTATAACAAAAAACCATTATTTTCGTATGATTACGACATCATACATAATTCTTTCGCATCTGAAATTTCTTCTTTTAAGAAGAATTATGAAACTATTATCTTTTTCTGTCCTCGAAATTAGGTTATTTTTTATTATTTTATAATTAAACAATTACATTTCGATAAATTTTTTAATGCCTAAATCCCATTTACAGAAATAAATATTTTCTATGAAAGTTTGCCTTTTGTTGATAAATAATAAAAAAAGTGCATTTTCTTGCCGATTTTCATGACTGGATAATTCATGATCTACGATCCATAGTTATACAATCCGCGATCTATGATCTATGACATTATGTTGCAAGAGGTGCGCGGCGAGAATCATCTCGCCTAATCGCGCCATAGCAAAACTCCACTTGAAAAAAATCTAACGCTCGTATAGTTCTTTACGAGATGCATTGAGACACGCGTCGTCGCGTTTATAATGCTTTCAACGAAACGCATAAAAGACTGCGGAACGGAAAATTTATCAGCGGTATAAAGCCACGCCGAAATGCCAGCGCGATCGGTTAAAGGGTTAAGTTCTTTCGCACCAAAGTTCTTTCGGTTGTAGCTGTAAATTAAAAGAAGCTTTGAGGAAAAACCTCTTACCTGTAATATGTAATTTGCAGAAGCTACAACGGATTGTAAAGTCGAGAATACTCGAGATAATTGTCTTAAGCATTTTCGAGACTCGGTAATTAGCCATAAAGCTACGTAATGTATCGGCACTTTATTTATTCCGCTTGTATTATTTATCGTTTCTTAAGCACACGATCGTGACTAGCGATCGCGCTGGCTGATACAGGGAATCAATCGGATCATCGAAAAATCTATAACTGGTATCTAAAGAGTTCGCGGCCCGACATCGTGACGAGGAAGACTTTCTCCTTGGCGAAGGCGCGATGCAATGAAATGACGTGCATACCTGGGAGGAACCTATAGAGTAATCGGACGACCCGGTGGTCTAGTTACAATTGCATAATCGCGCCGCGATGATTCAACGACGTCTTTAACGAGTATCTAACTCCTCTCGTTTGTCACGTTAAATAGATGTAAAGAAGATACACTAATTAAACAACTAATTAAAGTAAGTTAACTTTTCGAAGATTACAAAATAATTTCTTACGTAACTGACTAGAGAAGATTACCAATTCTGAAATTAAAAAGATTATGAAACTTAGGCAATACATGGAAAATGTGACAAATAAACTATTTTTTGCTACCAACGAAAATTAGACCGTTTGTCATTTTTGCTTTATCCTTAAACAATTAAATCTTGATAAATTTTCTAATCCATAAATCTCATTAAAAAATTTTTTCTCTATAAAATTTTATCTTATCTGCCTTTGTTAGTTAATAATAATAAAAGAAACACAAAAAAGAGATTATAATTTTTAAAAGTTAATTTTACTCTTTCAGAGCGGCATTTAGGCAGCAAAAATAAATAGTCTATTACATATTTAGGATATCCTCTATGTATATTGTAAGATTTTATAATTTTTTGAATTTTTTAATTGGGAATCTTCTCTGAGAAGAGAGAGAATAATAAATAAAAAATTAATATTAGAATACTTAATCTCCTTTTTATCATCCGTAATAGACGGAAAGTATTTCACTGCAAAAAAGGTTTCACCGTTTGCAATGTTTCCAGAACCTCGGAGTTCGTTAATTTGTTTGTAGTAAATAAACTCGAAAATATCTCTGGGACCTTAGAACCCATTCCGTCTATGTAGCGATTCAGTCTCCAGGTCGCGCCAGTTGTAACGAAAGAAGAAGAGCCCACAGTGCACGGAGAAAGATCGGGATCAGATCAGATCCATCGAGCGTGCAACTAGCTATTATATCCGCTTACAGAGGCGGACCTTATCCGTGTAGAGATATCTCGTGCGAGGTGGTTTCGCGCATTTAATTGACGCTCGTCGACTAAAGGACGGACCCTACAAAAATACAATATACGATGTAGTTGAGTGTATGAGATTTTCGCACGAGTGACGATTGTTAAAGAATGGTTGTCATCTTGTTCTATTGTTTGCCACCGTGTCTTATGAAGGGAAAAATTAAATCCCCAGTTTTTTAAATTAAAAATTTTTAAATAGCGTTTAAGAATTAATTCTTTCGGATTTCATTATTCCAAAATGATTGTGTTTGATCCACAGCTTATTTGCTTCCGCGAAGTATTGAGAACCTCGTACCGGGGGACCACCCACGACGGTTAATCGCGATGGAGTTTTTGAAGCAACCGCATGGTGTCCGAGGCATCGCTTGCGTCAACGTATCTAGAACTGTCAATCGCAGTAATTCGGGATCGGGGCGTGATCTACGTGACGGCAGAGCGCGAGAGATCTACGGTGATCGAGTCAGCGATTAGATATTTCGAGGTGCATCCAATCGTTGCATCCGCTGATTGCGAGACTCGTATGCAGATTCCGGCGCAGATACTACGAGATACGGGCTTGTAGAAATGTGTAGGGGAGGGGGAGGGGGGGGACTTCGATTGGCCGGTATACACAAGGCAAAGGATATGAAGCAAGAACTAATAGGAATTTAACGAGATTCAAAACAACGAATAATTATCATAATGATGTTCTAGCAAACTGATAAATATTAATTACGCACTGTACTTTTCAGTTCTATTTTTATATAGAAACATTTAAGCTATGATCGTAGGCGTCTTCTGTTTAAAGGGGTATTCTGGTCTAGAGCGTGAAAAATAGCATATTTTTAAAGAAAACTACACACATTTTACACTTTTAAACATACTGAAAAATATTTGTTGTAAAATATTTAGTCTGATACGTTCAACTAAATATTGGATTGAGTCAACAATTCTTTAGTTATACAGAAAAAGATATAGTTTATTCATGTCAACCATTAATATTTTTTTAATCAAGAATTATCTAAATCAATTCAATATTTAGTTGAACGTATCAGATTAAATATTTTAGTTTTTCAANATTTTTAAACAAATTTTTTTCTCAATGCATTTACTTTTATGTATTAAATAAATAAAATTTTGATACAGCTAAATGTTTATTATTAGTTTTTATGTTACGTAAAAAAAAATTTGTTAAATATATTTTTGTATACAAGTAAATGTGTAATAACATAGAATATGTGTAGTTTTTTTTTTAAATCTCAAAAATAAGTAAACTTTTTCACGTTAGAGTATCCTTTTAAAAATCAGTTGACTGGTATAATGCAAATGAAAATTTATTTGTTTTAAAAAACATTGAACATAAAACGGAAATTTATTGTAGCTAAAGGATCCTCTGCAATTAGCGTCCTCGTCTTTGGAGATCTTGGTGAGCTGACCTTGCTCTTGGGCCTGGATGCCATT
>QKQZ01040934.1:0-10233 GCA_003595255.1 Solenopsis fugax
CCGGCGGCAGTGGCGGCGACGGGTGGGGTGTGAGACCTGCATACGTCATTCATCGTAGGAAATGACGTATGGCGAGAGGCCAGGCGCGGCACTCTGCATTCTCGATCGTGTGCGATATCCCTCGCCCCTCCCTCGTCATCTCCTTCTTTCCTCTTTGGAATCGTAACTTGGTGCCTCGAGACGCGAAACGCGCCGATTTTTCATACGACGACGCATTCCTCGCAATGCGATCCTCAACTCGCTGTCTCGTGTCAGCGAGCTCAGCGAATCTCGGTCTCTTTGTGAAAAATTGACCGTTTATCTCGTTTAAGCGACACGAATAGAGTTTTTTCTCGATAATTTAGGAATAAATGCAAGCGTATAGCGGACAGCTGCTGCTCTCTATGTCTACGTCTACGAGTGTTGGATCGAAATCTGAGCGTGTGGGGCTTGCGTTGTTTCCGGTGGTTTTCGGCTGCGGCGTCGGCGGCGGGCTTGTCCTCTCCGCTTGGACGGAGGAGCGCGAATCGATGCCGCAGCGGAGCCACAGATGGCAGCGCTGCGCCCCGGCCCCTGCCCACATGTGCAAAGATGGCCGTCCGTGAGGTCGGACCATCGATGCATTTGCCCACGTTCGAGTCTCGTTGTCGCGCCCTTGGCGTTACGGCCACGTTTTTGTAACGATACGCCGTTATCTGGAGAATCGTTGTCGTGCGGACAAGTCGCGTGGCTCGCGAAGAGAGCAACGGATCTACGCGGACGAGCCCGCAACGGTGAGCAAAAACGTATGGGGAGAAAACGATCCCATATTTTCCTTCGCTTCTCTCAGACTCGTCCGTTTAATCCCTGCTTCCGCGCATTCGTATAACGCGAACAAGAATATGTGAGAATGTTCGTCTGTCGATTGACGGACCTCCTCGCGTCTCCTAAGCCTTCGAGCCGCGCGGACGGATTCGAGAATGATCTTTCTCTCTCTCTCTCTCTCTCTCTCTTTCTCTCTCTCTCTCCCCCCTCCCCATCTTATTCTCTCTCTCTCTCTCTCTCTCTTCCTCTTCCTCTATCTGCCTCTATCTGTCTCTCTCCGCGGGATTATCTCGGCGTTCGGCGGATCCGACGGCACGAAAACGTTGACGTCAACGTTTCGTGCTACGGCGACACGTATTCGTACGTATTCGTCTTTCGCGAGTAATTACTAATTGGTACGACGTAGGAACGGGATGGCGGGACGAAGACGAAGGCGTCGAGCCCGACGTTATCGAAATCGGACGCGACGTGTGTTTCGGGTGTTCGTCGTCCCTACCCTACTTATCTATGCTGCGTAAGCTTGCGATAGTTGACGCCTTGTTCCTCGTTGCTTCCTAGTAGAAGAATTTTCTTGAGCGATTTCTCTTGCTTTTATTGTCTTCTTTTTTTTATCTGTTCTTTTTAAAAGTCAAATTGTAAAATTACTATAAATTTTTTTTTCATTTTTTCTTATATAATACATGTTCTTTTTTTATGTGTATTTCAATGTTCTCTTTATCATACTGACAATTATTCTGTTGAAGATTTTACATTTCTCGAGATGAATTGATAAATTTATTTCTATTATATCATTGGCTGCATTCAGCAGAAACAGCTTTACAATTCTAAGATTCTTTGAACAATTGTTCTTGCTCTTAGTTTCTGCCAGATTTTAATGTATAAACCAATTATACTAAAGAATTTTACAACAGTTGCAAAGCTGCTTTTTTGCTGAATGCAGCCATCTATTATATTATATATATACATGTATTGCCATGCAAATTTATTCTTAATTTTTAACAGAATAATCTAACATGTGTCATGTCTAGACTCAACGAGATTATTCGATCTAAATATGATTTACTTTGATTTTCGATGCAACTTGTGTAGATAATCGAAGCGACTTTTGCAATAACATTTGCTCAATAAAGAATGTTTAAAGGGAAAAATGAATGCGGTAACTGGTAGGGGAAGCTTTTTATATACACATATATTTATTGTGCCATGTTATTTTATTATACATATTTTTATGTATACGAATAATAACATTAATACGTATTAATCGATTTACATATTTGTTGCATATTCATAATATATTCATAATATATTGAAGGTTGAGAATAATGCAACTTGTTACAATATTTATTGTGAGAGATATCATATATATATATAATCGAAAAAATAAAAATAAATTACATGTGATATAAAAATATTCCATAGAGAATGTGTTTTTGTATCGCGAGAGGGTAAGACTTGACCTTGCGGTTGCCGTTTTATGCGTGCGTATTTATTGTACTGTAGAACGTAACATATGCAAACACTTGGTCGTGATTCGCACATTTCGCAGATAACGAGACCGCGTATGAATTAGACGATTATGCGATTGTACAAATACCGACATGTTGATTACAAGTTGTAAATTTTGTTTCAGGATCGGAGTTTCATGGAAACTACAGCGGCCAACCAGGGGGTCAGGTGGGTGGAAGCGCCGCGAGTAATGTAGGAGTACCCACGGGTAGAGGGCCTCCGCCGCTCGGCGGTATACAAACGATAGGACAATCCGCAGCGGGTATACCGCCAGGAGGTCCCGCCGGAGGGCAAGCACCTTCGCAAGTCCCGACACCGGGAGTGCAATCGCAACCTCCGCAAGGTCCAGCGCCTACTACGACACCACCTGTGCACACTCCATCGCCCCAGGAAATGGGAAAGCAGGCCCACTTGCAGACGCAGCCGCCGTCTTTACAACCAGTTTACGTGCCGACGCAAAACAGGCCGACGTCTCAGGTATGTATTTATTAAGACAAAAAAGGTTTTTCTTGCAATTTTATTTATATTTATGTATTTATGAAAACACCGACTTTACATGAAATTCTTCTCTCTACATTTCTCGTCCATTTTTTGAGCAGGGCTATTATCAAACGGGTCCAAGACCACAACAACCGCGGGGTATCGGTCACAGAGGTGGCCAGGGTGCCAGCGGAACACCTGTAGTCGGGATGTCTGGGGTAGGCGGAGGCGGAGGACAACCGCCTGCCCTATATCCTCATCCAGCTGCTGGTTTGCCGGTACAGAGTGCAATGTACCTTGGACAAAGTCAAGTCCACGGACTGCACACTGGTCCGCATCAGCAGTCGGTGTATCCTATCAACAATCAAATACCGATTCATCAGGTATTGAAATTATAATAAATTCTCGAAATATTGCTATTCTTTACTTTCATTATTAGTCTTCAACTATTCACCAATCGATATAAGATTTCAAGTGAGGGTCGGAGATGTGAGATTCGGGATCGAACCTAGAATGCATGAATTGCAAGTCAAGTGTTTGCACACCGAGCCATGTTTCCACTGATCCCACTGATTACACATGTTACATTTGATATTTATATTTTTGTACTTAACTCTACACCATTCGTCTTTCCATTTACAAATATTTTCTCTCCAAGTATATTTCGAGATGTAATCCTACATCCTAATGAAGATATAACAAAATTAAATTCTTTTTCTATTTCAGTTCTCTGGTCCACCTCAAAGGCATCAGCCGCATCAAAATCAATCGTTTTATCAAACCTTCCAACCACCATTAATTGCACCGCCAAGTGTGTTCACTGGATATCCGCCCGCCCAACATGGCCCAGCAACAGCATGTGAGTTATTCCTATTACGAATCATAACTTGCCACTTGACCAAATCCATACAATTCAAATTGTGAAACAGTCTATTTTTCAACAGATTATTACACAGCGTCAAACATGACGAGTTTGACTAGGGCGAGTACAAGTGCGGTTAGCGGTGGAGCGCAACATGTTCCGGGCCCGTTGGCCGGTACTCAAGCTCCAGTTGTACCTCAAGGTACACTTCAGCAACCTACTCAACAAGCCCAAACCCTGCCTCCGATGAGTATGCCTCTGTCGCAGACTGGTACGTAACGCTCAAACTAATATATATGTTATGTATATGAACTTAATAATATATAACACGTTATTATTTATATACCTTATCTTTTTAAAAGATACCCAAAAAGAGAAAACTAAATAATGTAAAATTAAGATATTGCATATATATATTTTTTTAAACTAACGGGTCCAATTTTTTTTGTAAGATTTTGTAATCTAAATTAGGAATGTACTCTTGGTCTTTTAAAGATGTGTACTCGGGACACAATGGTGGTGCGACGAACACTAACAGTACTACCAGGTCTCGGAAACCTAGAGGACAAAATGCCATTTTGGACATAGTAAATCCGTTAACAGGCAAAAATATAAGTGACGAAATTTATAAGGATAACGAAACTACGCAGAGTGGTGAATCCAGTAATCGCGAGACGCCACAACCACAGGTGAGTTACATCAAAATATATTGACAATTGGCTAAGAGAGTTTAGCTTTGGAGCCTACGTTTGTTAAACAGTGAATTGTATAATGCAAGAGCATTTTATCAACTCTCGTAGCCAATTGTTTATACTTGTATCTGTATACCCATATGAGCCATGTCCTCTAGTGAGATCGCGCTCGAGCAAAAAAAAAAGATTGGAAAAGATTGATCGCGATTAGTGATTTCGAAGATATCTATGTACGTTCAGTTCCACTGATGTTAGAGCTTCAAATTAGCTCGGTGATCTTGGTGTAACTCTCTCTTTATCCTTTCCTAGTTGTAAGAGTAAAGAAAAAGGTAAAGAGATTTAAAAAAAAGTTAAATTGAGATCAAAGTTATTCTACATCAGTGGAAATTGACATTAATGATGAACGTCCACACAAAATTATTTTTCGCATTGGCGTTTAACCTCGATATTGTTTTTTCCCCCGATACGTAATGTACTACACGAGCGAGGATTCAATGGCCGTAGGGTGACAGATCTGTAAAGTCTTGAACATTTATTTCGTTCGTCCAAGTGCTTTTGTTTTGATTTCTCTCGCCCTATGATTTGAGTTTGGAGACAGGTTTTAGTTGTCAAGCGTAATGCCTGAACGAATAGCACATGCCACCGTCTATCACGCAGATTTGGTGATTGTTACAGAATAATGGTGCGGAGGTGATAGCCGATTTTGCGGCTCGCGTCGCGAAGGCCGCGACCGAGGGGTCCGACACGGTATCGACGAGCGCGTCCGAAACGGCGCCTAACACAATACAAACAACGGCGCAAACGTCGTTATCGAACATTCAAACCAATTCCTCTAATGACGCAAATAGTTCGTGTAGCAGTAGTCCGCCTATGACAAAAAATATAGCTGGCGCTGGCGCTAGCAAAACGGTACCTACGATAAGTAGTCAATCGTTAGGTGCTTGTAGTAACGCGACGCAAATCGACTCGAACGCGACAAAAACGGAGTCGAAAGCGTTGCAACTCCCCGTGAAGGAGTTCCAGCCGAGGAATGAAATAAAGAGCGTGACGATCGAGGAATCGTCACCCGTCGTCATGTCCTCGGTGATAGCAAATAAAGATACTGTTTCCGTGCAGCTTACCGCGCCGACTGCTAATATCGAAACAACGGCTGTGACAGCGACTGTGACAGCCGAAACCGAATCCGCCAAGGCCGCCGGGGCTACTGGCGTAGCCGTAACTGCAGCCGGAGTTGGAACTGGCACCGGACTCGCCGAGGTCACCAAGCAGCAGCAGCACCTCAACGCCTCGTCCAACGTAGTACAGACACCGGTTACCCCGTATTGGAGTAACGTTACCCAGGAAATCCCGAAACCGTCCGCCACTGCCTCGAGCGCTAATCCCGTTCCTACCAGGGAGCCTTTCCCTAATCTATCCAAGACTTCGTCTAACTCGCCGCCGAGGAGGAAACCCAACAACGTTACCGAGCTGCCTTCGAATACCAAAGAGCAAAAGGAGAGGAAGACCCGGGAGAAGAGTCTCGGCTCTCGAGGCGCCACTCCCACGCCCGTTCACAATGTTCAGGCGGCCGATCATCATCAAAAGACGAACGGTGACGCAGCCGGTGACAAGACGGAAACGGAGGTGGTACATCCTAGAAATGAGATTCAGCAGAAACCATCAGATGGTGAGTGTTGATATCCTGAACAAGTTTTACCGAACGGAACTTTGCTTCGTTCGAAACAATCATTTTTCGTTTCGACAAGTTTTTATTTAGTCTCGTTTCATCTCATCTCTCGTTTCTCTCGTCGTTTTATTTTCAAGTATATGCTTACATTTGTCATATGCAGATACGAAACCTAATCATACGTAAGCTGTTAGATTAAACGATAAAATATATATTCAAAATTAATAGCTTTGAAATTTGCGGTGAGAGAATAGATGAAACAAGGCGCGCACGCGTGTGATATCTCTCGTCATCGTATACGCGATCACCGGGGACTCTGGCTCGATTTACGCTTATGCGAGCGCAGCCTTGAACGAGTTTACTCAAAGATACGTCAACCGTCCTCTCTCTCTTTCCTTCTCTCTTTTACTCGCGACTGGAAATTCACTCGCGGGCCGCACGATCTCTTCGAGATATCTCGCGCTATCGATCACAAGTAAGCATATGGCTGCTAAAAATCATCAATGTGATAATAAAATAATGGACATTCGAAATTTAAACAATATGAAAATTAGGCTAATGAGAGTACGGCGTAGTTATTAATGCATAAATTAAATTATAAATACTTTGAAAATTTATTATACACAAATTAAGTTTAAAAAAAAAAGAAAAATGGAACGTTTGAAATTGACAACGATTGTTGAGTCACCAACGCATTGCCAAATCCCAAATGGTATTCTTCAATTGTAATGTAGTGTCAGAAGAGATGAGATTCTCGCCCTGAAAATGTATATGACAAACTATTAAAGGTAATATTATTATTATTATTCTTTATTGCTATTGCACTACTACACGTAATGATACAAAAATAGAAAAGATACAGTGTCAACGGAGCACAAAGCAAAAGTGAGGCTTTAGCAAGTTTGCTGCTATAAGGCCTACCTGTATTGACAAAAGTTTTCAAAATATCGGTATAATATGAGAGAACTGAGACAAAAAGAAAATGTCTTAATAAACATTGATTAATTATATACAAATTATACATTAGTCAAATAAAAACAAAGGTGACGCAATGAAACGAGCCACAACGCGAAAAGAAGTAGAGAAGGAGGAGGATTTTATAGCAGGAGGTAATTATAATATTTTACTGCAGTATAGGAAAAGGCTGCACGAAATTTAGTGGACAGATACGTTAATTAATCAAATTGTCTAAACGCGTGACTCGTCCGGAAAGACTGAGAACGGGTGTAAAGAAGCTGTAAATATGAATATGTTTCAATTCGATATAGATTCGTTGATGATAAATTAATGCACGTACAAAATTCCTCAGAAAAGACGTGATTACTAGTTCAAGATCTGATAACTGTCTGTTTTATTCGTTAGTAAGAAATGCGATGCAATTCTGAGAGAATGTTCGCAAGAACAGAACGCCATTCAACTTACTCGTTTGAACTTTGCGCCGCGCGTTTGCGACAGCACGCGCCGAGATAACAGGCGGTAATTTCGACTGCGTTTTTTTTAGATAAGCATGAATTTTCGATTTACTTGAGCCGAGCGAGCGAGCCTGCCTGCCTGCTTGTCTGCCTGCTTGCCTTTTAACGCGTTTCGCGTTATCCGATATTCATCCGTAATATACTGAAAGAAGTGTGCGATCGCGTAAATACCGTAATAACACTAATAATATCCGCGGTATGTTAAGTCGGCGGAAGTCAGTCCATCAGTCTAGGTCATGTCTGGTGTAACTCTCTGCAGACTGTAAGATCATTAATAAAATCCAACATTCCAGAACATATTGCCGGAAGGGCGAAATGTTGCCGCGCGCGCACGCGCCGTTACGAGGCTTAGCATCGGCAAATAGGCCTGTTCTTTTTAGCTGAACTGACTGCACTAGTTCAGAGTTTATCTTTCTTGTTCTTACATGAAGGGAAAAAGATAAACTGTGAGAGCCTCCGCACATGAACTTCCGTAAGACGTTAAGTTATGTTAAGTACATACAAACCTTAAACTTAAGCCCGTACTTACAATTAAACTTAGGTCAACGCACAAAGAAATCCGTAACGTAAGCACTGTACGGAAGTTCATGTGCGGAGGCTCTGAACTAGTGCAGTCAATTCAGCTAAAAAGAACAGGCTTAATGTCACCGACACTTGCACTGAAGAGGGCACCCTTGAAAACCCTAACCTAACGTAACCTAACTTGATCTAACCTAAAAACCACGAGGAAAGTCATCGCATGACGCGAGCTGGGGTTGTCTACGGAAGGGTGCTCTATTCGCGTAGTTGTTCCGATATCGCGCGTCTTTGTCAGCGAACAAATCGAATCGTCAATTTCGGATTACTATTACTTGCGAGCAAGAATCGCAAAAAACGATTCGATTTTCGAACTCGCGCTCGAATCATTGCTCGAACAAGAACGCAACGCGTGGTTCTACATCAGCCATTTAAAAAAATTTTAAATACTCGTCTATCTTGTGTACTTTTCTTTTAATCATTTTAATTGAATCGATTTCAATCCTCGATTTTTATCATTTTATTTAATCTTGGACAAATCGAAGATATTCATGTGAGTTCCGTTGTTTCGAAGCGTTGTTTCAGTCCCACGTGACTTGAGTGTGAAATTTTTGTTTAGTGTTATTTGTTTATACATAAAGTCCTTTGTTTTCGAACTTGGAGCATCGGTAAAATTCGCATTGCATTCTGTAACGGAGATCGCAAAATGCAAAAAAAGAGTAAGCAGCGATATTTTTTTTGTACTTTTCTTGTTTTTGTGCTTTTGCAAATTCGTCCTTCGAAGATTTATTTATTTAAGAGGCGAGGATCGCGTGTCTACTAAATATGCTCTACACGGACCGTGGAAAAATAGGTTTTCGATCACAGACGAATCTATTGTAAATTTGCAAATGAATCGTATAATTTCTTTTTCATGAAAAGGATACGATATGGGTTTCTTGCTTGCTCGCGTCTCGGCGAAATAATCGATACAGTCGGCGCGTCGTCTTTTTTCGCCTCCTCTTTGTCCTACTTTGCTCTGAAAAATCATCGTCGGTATCCTGCGTCTAAACAATCGGAATTCTTTCAACGACCGTTACGGACGTCGAAGGTCCCTCGCGATTCCCTCGTCTATTTTCTGCGCTATGATACGATTGCGTGGTAGGTAGATAGGTAGGTAGGTAGGTAGGTAGGTAGATAGGTAGATAGGTAGATAGGTAGGTAGGTAGGTAGGTAGGTAGGTAGATAGATAGGTAGGTAGATAGATAGATAGATAGATAGATAAATAGATAGATAGGTAGGTAGGTGGTAACTCGGTGAACGGGAGAGGCGGGCAAGGCGAGGTGAATCGGTGCCAAGCCAAGTCGAGTCGAGCCGAGTCTAGCCGAGCTAAACCGAGCCGAGCTGAGTCGAGCCAAGTCCGAGACCAAGGCGGATGGTGACGCGATCGTACGAAAATGGCCGACGGGCCGCGATGACGAACGAAGCGGCGGGATTAACCGGTGAACCGGCGCTGGAAGGAATGGGAGAAGGAGGGAGGAGGGAGGAAGTCCTCCATCGTTGCTGAGGGGACCGGACGGCCTTCAGTAGCCAGCACGTGCTGCGCTGGCCGGTCGCATTTTACACCGCTCTCTTCTCCCAACTTTGTCCCTTCCTTTTTTAATTTTTATTTTTTTTACCATTTTTATATTCATTTTATTCTGCACTCTCAAAACGACACTCCGTACACTGATTTGCCTCCAATTTTTCTTCCCCATTTCCTTTATTTCCCCGCAACTCGCGCACAACTATTTTATGCGTCGCTTTACCGCTCAGGCAACGAATACGCTTATTATACAGTTTCTCCGCGCTGTGTTTTACGGTCTGTACATTACAACATAAATTGTACATATATTTTTTTATTGCTTTTTAATTGCGCCCTATACACGCATCGTTTTACCCGAATCCCTTTTCCCTTTGTACGTCCATCTGTGTCGTCGTTCCTTCCATTCTCCGAGAGTTCGGTTTTGTCGGACTCGAGGAATGAATTTCGGTCTAGTGGCAAGTTTATATCGAGTGTTTGAAAACGCGAAACAGTGAAGTGCGAAAAGCGGAGCGCGCGAACAAGGACGAAAAACGGAGCGCGAGCGGAGTGGATCCTCCGTCGAGAGATGTACGTACAAATTTCCCTTTTTCTCCTGTTGCACTTTTCGGCAATATGATCGAAGATGGCATCTTAGT
Source organism: Solenopsis fugax (assembly GCA_003595255.1). Taxonomy (NCBI): domain Eukaryota; kingdom Metazoa; phylum Arthropoda; class Insecta; order Hymenoptera; family Formicidae; genus Solenopsis; species Solenopsis fugax. The sequence continues at coordinate 10,177 of QKQZ01040934.1, forward strand.
GACAACGTGGTTCCCGACATCTTGTGGTCGGTGAGACGAGACGAGACGAGACGAGAC
>QKQZ01040939.1:0-35857 GCA_003595255.1 Solenopsis fugax
CAAATGATTCAGATCGATATTCCGTCGGAACGTTTCACCGTCGGAACGTTTCACCGTCGGAACATTTCACCGTCGCACGTAAACTCGGAAATAGTCGCGCGTATAAACACAAGCCATACACGCGAGCTGGTGCGCGATGCGTTGGCCGGACGGATCACGCGATTATTCGCGGGGTCATCTTTACCTACACGCCGTCCCGCAACAACAACAACAACGCGCGCGTCTCCGCGAGCGATCTCTCTGTCTCGTCCGAACTCCGAACGTTTATCTCACTGCAGGTAGGGCAGGTTACACAAAAACACGGAACTCCGCTCGCGATCACACGTCGCACGAAGGGATACGCGTATGACCGGCACGAAGCTCGCCGCGAGAGAGGCTTGCCGTCGCCTTCACGCTCCTCGCCAAGAAGAATCGAATGAGAAGCGTCCGTTGCAAAGGGAACATGGCGGTCGCTCTCACTCGCGTCCGTCGCTCGACACACGGCGAAGAATCAACACGGTGGCGTCTCAGAACGATCGCCACCGTACATAACACTCTCATCTCACTACATATCACTGCATAAACACTCGAACTCGTAACGTACATATCGAGATACACCCGCAAGTTCGGACTTCGCCGGGTCCCTGTTCCCCGCTCGCCGAAATGCGTTGCGTAGCCACTGACCCGTCGCGTCGACTACTGGCCCGTCGCTCGTCACCCGTCGGCAGCCGAAATAAGCATATCGCGGCGGCTCCTCGTCGCACGATTATCACGCATATGTCGGAATAGAGCTTCTTGCGAATCTATCGCGATAAAACGCCGACATGAAATCGATCCGCGATCCGCCGCACGTCCGCCCGCCGCCTCCCGCGATGCATCACTACTGGAGTGGCGCCGCGGCGCCCCCCAACGGTCCCTCGAAACGACGCAAATAACCGACCGGTAACTTTCCACGAAAAAAATGTACACATTGCCGTGCTCCTTAACAATGTGTATATTTTTTTCCTGGATGCTGCTGTTTGCTTCGAACTTTTTTACTTATATACGATTGTATCGTTTGACTGAATGTGATCAAAAAGTTGTAGAAAATAAAGAATTGTCGTAGAAAAGCAATTAAAAAATAGGAATTAGAATTTTAGAATCAGTTTCCTTAATAAACGCTATAAATTCATAATTGAGTGAAAAAATTCACTTTGAAGAGAGAGATTATATTCGTCTTCGTTAAAGTGAATTTTTTCACTCAATTATGTATCTATAACGTTTATTAAGGAAACTCATTCTAAAATTCTAATTCCTATTCCTAATTGCTTTTCTACAATTCTTTATTTCTTACAACTTTTTGATCGCATTCAGTCAAACGATACGATAGTATATAAGTAAAAAAAGTTCGAAGCAAACAGCAGCGTCCAGGAAAAAAATATACACATTGTCAAGAAGCACGGCAATGTGTACATTTTTTTCGTGGAAAGTTACCGGTCGGTTATTTGCGTCGTTTCGAGGGACCGTTGGAGGGCGCCGCGGCGCCACTCCAGTAGTGATGCATCGCGGGAGGCGGCGGGCGGACGTGCGGCGGATCGCGGATCGATTTCGTGTCGACTGTCGCCTTTCATCGTGGTAGGTTCGCAGGAAGCTCTATTCCGACACAGGCGTGATAATCGTGCGACGAGGAGCCGCCGCGATATGCTTATTTCGGCTGCCGACGGGTGACGAGCGACGGGCCAGTAGTCGACGCGACGGGTCAGTGGCTACGCAACGCATTTCGGCGAGCGGGGAACAGGGACCCGGCGAAGTCCGAACTTGCGGGTGTATCTCGATATGTACGTTACGAGTTCGAGTGTTTATGCAGTGATATGTAGTGAGATGAGAGTGTTATGTACGGTGGCGATCGTTCTGAGACGCCACCGTGTTGATTCTTCGTCGTGTGTCGAGCGACGGACGCGAGTGAGAGCGACCGCCATGTTCCCTTTGCAACGGACGCTTCCCATTCGATTCTTCTTGGCGAGGAGCGTGAAGGCGACGGCAAGCCTCTCTCGCGGCGAGCTTCGTGCCGGTCATACGCGTATCCCTTCGTGCGACGTGTGATCGCGAGCGGAGTTCCGTGTTTTTGTGTAACCTGCCCTACCTGCAGTGAGATAAACGTTCCGAGTTCGGATGAGACAGCGAGATCGCTCGCGGAGACGCGCGCATTGTTGTTGTTGTTGCGGGACGACGTAGGTTAAGATGACCCCGCGAATAATCGCGGGGTCCGTCCGGCCAACGCATCGCGCACCAGCTCGCGTGTACGGCTTGTGTTTATACGCGCGACCATTTCCGAGTTTTCGTGCGGTGAAATGTTCCGACGGTGAAAAGTTCCGACGGTGAAAAGTTCCGACGGAATATCGATCATCTGGATCGTCGCGCGGTCGTGTGTCCCTTTCGTTACGTGATGTCGCTTCGCCGATAGTCGTTCCGTCAACAAAGTGTCGCGAGTTGCTGTGATAATTAGCGCGCGATCGTAATTGGTCTCTCGTTCGCGAGTTTTATATTAGTTGTGCATTGACGGGTTTTGAGAGAAGGCGGAGGCTCGGGACGAGCATCGGTCAACGACGAAACAACCTTGTGGGTGAGTAATATTATTTATACATTACACGTACTGAGAAAAAAAATTGTTAACTATTGGTAGCTCGGCAAAAATCATCGTGATTACATCCAATAGCTAGCGATTCCGCCATAATAAATCTCCGGTCCACGTAAGAGCCGCCGCGTTTTCCATAAAAATTTCTTCTCTGGTTGATGGAATAGCGACTAACAAACGCACGCGTCCATTTCATTCTCATTAAATTATATTTCATTTTCTGTAAATTAGAGTCGTTTGTATAGTCCACTTTAGACGAACTCTAAAAGTGGAATTTGCGTCAGAATTTCAGAATTTCGAACAGAGTCTTGTTTGTAATTTCATGCGTAAGAAGTATTTTGAAAATCAAAATATACATGCTTGTACATAAAATATGTATTAAAATATACGCATGTAACGTATTCAGTTTTTGCAATATTAATTACTGCGGACGCTACTATAATGTGAATTATATTTATTTGTGTTTTACAGGTCGACGTTGAAAACTCTGCTGCAGCGCATCGTGTGTCGGTGAGTGACAAATTATATTTTAATCTAGTAATGAATTTCTGTTAAATATATTGATAGAAATCCATTGTTCTTTAAAATGGATGCTCTACACTAGATTAATATTTAATCCTGGAAAGTATTTCGATCAGTATGTAAAATGAAACTTGTTATATTAATCTGTTAGCGCGTATATTGATGAACGTTACGGGAAAATATAGAGTTCTTTTGAATTGCTAATTTGATGTCTTTGAACGAGTACTAGAATTCTCGATATAAAAAAACTTTTTTGATTAATAGAAAAATATTAAAAAAATAAAGAAATACATGTTAAATCTGAATAGTTCTGAACAGCATATACGATTCCTTTCGACAAGTTCTGGAGTTCTCGATATATTTTAGAAATAGTTCTGCCCGAAAATGTAAAAAAATCGCGATTAAATTCTCAAAAGTAGTATAAAAAAAAATAATTGAAACTTCAAAAATATCAGTTTTACTTAATTTTCTCATTAAGATTTTTAATATAATTGCGCGACGGCTATTCAGAACACTCAACAGGACTTTCAGAACTCTTAAAAAATTTTTCACATTTTAAAAATACTTTTTAGGGCAGAACTGTTTCTAAAATGTATTGAGAACTCTAGAATTCGTCGAAAGGAATCGTATATGCTATTCAGAACTATTCGGATTTGACATACATTTTTTTATTTCTTTTATTTTTTTCTCGTAATTAAAAGTTTTTTTTATTACTTTTTTTCGTACCTAATCTACATACATACCTATCCGAATTGCTCGAATCGCGTAATGACCGGCACGACGACCGAGCTTCACTTCGCCCTCCCGATATTCATCATCACGCGATTTATTATACCGCGACGACGAAACGATACTGAAATTGTGTGACGGCGACGGACCGCTCGGCGTACAAGACGCGACGTGCGTGTTGTGTATTAAGTAATGACCGAATCTCGAACACGAGCAAATCAGAGGGACGCGCTGCAACATCATGCTTCACACGCAGCGATCACCCGCATTATCTTACAGTTACAAATAAATACATTTCAAAGAAGGAAATTTTTCATCTTCTTTCAAATGAATTTTAAGATAGCTTCTCTCTTGTGAACGACCGGCTTCTAAACTTCTGTAATTGTATATATTTTCGATTTATTTTCATTATTTCTTGAAGCATCTAATTAGCACTTGATTTTACTGTCGGTTGCACGGTTGGACGGTCAGTTGTTTTATAAGAGAGAAGTCGTCTTAAAAAGTGCTCGGACAAATGTGGTATTAAAATTTCCCTTTTTAAATATCATTTAAAGATATCAAATCGCCGAATTAGGTGCTTGTTCCGTTTGGCTAGTATTCGAACTTAAATATCGGTCGCGCGGTTGGACGATAGAAAAGTCATCATAAAAAGTTTTTTTAGTACCAAATTTATACGAATTCCCATTTTTTTTAAATGACTTCTCTCTTCTGAACTAATTGCGAGATCGGCTTCTAAGTTCTGTAATATATATTTTCGATATATTTTTATTGTTTCTTGAAGCACCTAATTAGTACTTACTTTTACTGTATTTGTTTATTTACTTATTAATAAATATTGTATTTATTTTTTTTGTTGGGGAGGCTAGCTTAATGTTAAGCCAGCTCCGCCCATTTTTTTTTAATGTTTTGTCAAACAGTTCGAGCACCTAATTTCGGATTTTAACACTCAATTAGCACGTAATTAGCACTTAATTTTAAAATATTTTAAATTAATTTTGCACTGGCGGGGGGGAGGGAGGCTAGCTTAATAGGTGTAAGTTTGGAGATAAATACGATCGAACATCCATCTCTGAAATGTCGATTCGGGATGAAGATAATTTACGAAATTATATTTCGTAAATTCGCTACAAGGGAGGGAAAAATACGCGTAGATTTGCATGCGAAAGCGACAAAATATATGCGCGCCCTTCTGATAACAATCGTCCTCCTCTTCCCCCTGCTGGCAGCGGTGAGTTCGGATGCATTTACATATGCGCGATTGTACGAGAGAGTACTCGGAACCATAATTCACATGGTGAACCGTTCAACCGCCATATTATCTGCGCGCCAATTAAGTGCGAGCATTGTAATACCAGCTCATAATTCATTCATTTGGCCTTTTGATATCCGCGTTACCTGAATCCCGCGGTACACAGTTGTAACACACAAATTATGCAAATCGCCGAATATAGAGTTTATTTCGTTGATATATGTTTCCCTCAATTTTTACTTCCGATAGATGTATAAAAAAAAAAATTTGTTGTGTACTTTACCTACAATTTTGTAATTAAAAAGCAGATTATGAATCTAATGTACTTCTATTTTGTGGTACCATATGAAGCTGCGTATGTATTAAACATATTTTTTCCTTGGTGTTAAGGCTTATTAAAGACATTTCAAATAAAAACGTGAAAAATATGATTTTTACTCAAATATTATGTATTCATGTTACACAAGATATTATTATTTTCGTAATATTCTTAATATCATGTTTTATCACTGTAATCAGAGATCGTACTTTCAATAATATAATCGAATTACTAGACGATGTGTCTGAACGCTGCCTTTTGTTAGATAGGATGTTCTTAGAAACAGTAATTCTAACCGGTTCATGAGTATCTTGATTCTGTTTCGAACTGCGATTGCATGCAACTCCAGTTGCACGCAATCTGTACTTCCAACATCAAGACAGAGATGTCGAGAATATAGCTACGAGGATGTACAATTAAAACAGTTCGATAATGGAGCGCGAGCAAAATAATTCTTCTCGTACAGCATACAGCATACAAATCGTAGATATATGATACAAACTACTTGGAAAACGTTTTATATACATGCTTGCACTTGATATATTTTGTAAGTATATTAAAGAAATTTAATGTCATATGCGAATTAATATTATAATTTACATCCAACGGGAATTTTTCAATGAATAAAATTAAATTTATCTCATTTATAAATTAGAACTATTAAAAAATATTTTTAAATTTATTTGTTCCAAATCTTATATTTAATTTCAAATTCGTAAGAAATACAGAAATAATGCAGAATACTTTACAATAGAATTCATTCATTATTTTTTCTAACTATCGAAAGCTTTAAAAACATTTTTATTTGATATTAAAATTAATATATAATATGTATGTTTGTACGTGCAATTATTTATAATAATTGAAATTTAATCGTCGTTATAATTATTCATATTGCACTGTCATGTTGCATAAAACTCATTAAACTCCTAATTATTTATTTTTCGGTCTACGTAATAGCTTACATAAAAAAATAATAAAAAAAGTAAAAAATATAATCGATCGTTAAGGTATTTTCTATCTTACATATTCTTATGTCATACCAATAATGGCAAGCAATATTTCTTCTCAATTCTTACAAAACAGAATTGAATGAGAACGTAAACATTAATGTGAAATTGCACAATTACTAAATGTCTGCCTGAAAAAGGAAAGTTAGTGTCCTCAATTCTAATTCATGCAACGAGATTTTCACCTGTATGCCGTTGCATTTCCAATGATTGCGGTCGCTTTCATACGTGACCACCTGTTTGGCAAACGTGGCACTATAATTTCTATAATGATCGTCGCGCCGTACGACGTGTCGAAATCTCACGTGGTAAGCGCATTATCGTAAGGCGCTTATCCGATTGCTTGCGACCAACGCAATTAGATACATCACGATTAGTCGCCAGCACCGGTTAACGACTTATGACTCGCGAAGACTGCAAAATCAAAGGAAGCATGCCAAATACCATTTTAAAAGACGTGGAAAAAAAATAAAACTAGAGAAGTATTTCTAGCGAGATGCGACGACTTGACTATCGTACGATGCTAGAAGGCAGTAGATGAAGAAAGGAAAATAAAAGAGGGCTTCATTAAGATATCTGAAAGGGCACTGTTTTAAGAGCAAACGAATAAGAATAGTTAACAATAAGACACGGACGTCATGAGAACGTCGATGAGAAAGAGAAAGAAAGAAAGAAGGAGAGAGCACAAATTTGAACGCTTCACGTTAAAACGAATTTCTCAAGTATTATTTACTCTCGTTCTTGAAAGACATAGAATCGAATTAAGTTCGAAATGGACGATCAAATAAGAAAAAAGAAAGTATCATTAAGTAAAATAGACTAAATTCATTCTTAAACGTGAATTTTTCAAGAGATACAAAAAAAATGTCCGTAATCATTAACAATGATTCAGACAAATTCAAAACCTTTATCATAAACTTAGTAACGAAATGTTATACTCGATAATGTCATTTTATTCAGATCGTAAAATTTCACTCTCAATTTCCTTTACACATTTTCGATGATAGTTTCCAAGTTTCTATTTGAAAATCGTGTCGCGCTTAACTCCACGAATCCGAATGTTTCCATGTAAATTGCCGCGTATGAACGTAATGCCGAATAGAATAAAGCAAATCGGTCGCAAAGATGAGGTCACACGAATGAACGAGTACCACTGATATTCACCTATATACCGCGCCGACCGCGGACGAGAAATGACCCCTCCCCCGAACAACTGGAGAAACTTCAGCATTTTTGTCTCATGCATTATGGAGCAGCCGGTTATTAGACGAAAGACGATGGTAAAGAGAGAGCCACAGTCCGTTCTCTGATAGCCTTACCTCACCGCGCTCCCATTGCCGCGAATCGGCCGACACTTTTGACGAAATATGTGATTTGATCCTTGGAATGTGAAAGGCTATCACCTTCATCCATCTGCCTGTCCCTCGTCTGCGTATCGATTTCCAATTCAGCCAGATATTTTCAATATCGTTGTCGTGTCCGTGCTATTTGCCATTCCTCCACTTTGTCTATATTCGGCGCAACTTTAAAACTCCGAGCAGCCCGACAAGAGTCTCGACTTTTTTTTTCCTGTTAAAGTTAACTGCCGCGATTTCTCATTAACGCTTTTGCCGATACTTTGGTCTTTTTTAAATTTTAATTATTACTTGTTTGACAGCACTTAATAATTTATTAATTCTTAATCAATTTTGTGTACCCACTGGGAGGAAACACATGTGTATTTACTCGTATTCATTCGTTATAACATTATTCGAAAAACTGCATTAATTTCTCGACTATTATAACATTTTGCAAAGAAAATCAGTAGTTTTCGAATAAATTTCAGAATTAGATTACTTTTCAATCAATAACACGTTTGTATGAGACCTATTGTCTCTGCTATGCCATTTCAAAATTTTAAAACATCTGTATGTATTTTACACAAAAACGTTTTTCTATACATTTTATGTATCGCGACGAAAAATCCTGCGACAACTAAATCGTACCATTTTTATCAAATCATTTCTATCAGGATCGAAAAAAAAAAAAGAACGAGATCCACTCGTCACGAACTATACCGAGGTCAGCGTGGAAAGCACGCAATCAGCAACATCGCGGAATCGAAACCAACCTACCGACAACGAGACAGAATTAACGTCCCGTCGAAGGTGGATTGAGTTTAGCCCTGAAGAAGGATAGGGCCGAAAGAAGCGGAAGGAGGAAGACGTGTAGAAGAAGCGGGAAAGAGAATCACGAGAGAACTCGTGGCTCTCCTAGTTTTCGAGTACTTTACGGCCCTTGCTGGTTAAGTACGTACCGAGCAGCCGACGTTTGCCACCGGCACACGTAAAGTATATATCGTAAAGAGGGCACGGGGAAGCGCGAAGGAAGGGCGGATGTCCTCGGCCGACTCGCCAGTTCAATCAACAGTACACCCGGCAACAAACCACCGCCGTTAATTGGATCCGAGCTCGCAGACCCGGCTTTACGAGGGCCAATCGCGCCGAATTATCCGACCTGCATTTCCCAATCGCCTGTAAGCAGCGGGGCGCACACCGCTGCGGATGCACCACTCGAAAGTTAAAGCGCCGACCGCGAGCAACTTCCGACTCGAGACAAGGAGAGTTCGAGGGCAACCCAACGGAGGATTAAGTTGGTCAGTTTCACGGAATGCAGAGGCCGGTCAGTGATAGGAACGGCTTGAAATTGGAATCAGATGTAATACTGAAGGAATAAATTAAACGTCGACGATGTCTATACAGCTGAATATAGCTGAAAATTATTAAGTACGTGAAATAATTTCACAAAATAAATGTAAAACTTTCTGGTTTTATAAAGAGAAGATAAATATTCTTCATTGTTTATATTTCATAGAACATCGTTTGAAATCAATGTACAGCTTTAATTTCTAGATATATTTTTTATTATGGAAGATGAAACTGAATGTTAAAATATTAGAACGGTAGTAAACGATAATTATTTGATTAATAGTTGCAATTATTTGTTTGACGTTAAATAAATATGTTTGAGTATTTTATTCATTTACTTCTATTTTTTTAAGAGAAATATAAAATATTCTCTATAAAATAATATTTTTAAATTAAATTCTGTTTTTCTACATATTTCCATTGAATTTTATTTATTACTGCTTTAAAATCGCTCTTTTATATTTGATCATATTAATAAATTTATATCTATTTTTCACTTCTTATTAAATTTCTTTTTAATGTTTTAAATTTATGAAAGCACATTACATAAATAAAAAGATTTATGATTAAATTACATAATTAACTGTAAAGAATAGAAATATTTTATGTAGTAAACAGAACTACGCACAAGCGGAGATAGTTCCCTTTGAACTAAGATACAACTTATCTCTTTGCGCAGACGTTTCACATAACTGAAGCAATGATTAATCCTCGAAACCTAACAACTCAGAATACGATCGTACGGAGGTAGCGGACTAACATTACAAGTTGTGCAGATAGTCGGATAGGCAAATACTCCGTAAAAACTACGGAAATCGAATGGGAGTCCAAATTTCCGGGACACTCCAAGCTAGCCAAGGGGATGAAGTCTCGTTTTATTTCTTCCGAAATATATACGTATACATACACGACCCGTTTCTACCCCGCTATCATCATCCCCGTAAAAATGCTTCCATCGCGCGAAGTATCCTTTTTGCAACGACCCTCCATTTCCGAAAACCTATAGAGCGACCTCTTCACCTTGACGAGCCGGGAGGGTACCAACAAAAACGAGACACTACTCGAACGTCGTCGCTACCCTTTATTTGCCACTTAGCTTAAACCCTTTTACCAACTCAACGAACGTTCATACTGAAACATTAGACATTAGACCTTCGGCGACACACGTAACGCCGCATGCGTGTGCGTGCATCGCGTGCATTGACTTCGCAATTGCAGACAATACGTTCGCATGCTAAGCTAAGAAATTACTTTTAAATCTCAATTCAAATATTTTAATATACTAATAAACGATTTAAATAAAAGGTAAACACGTTTGTATGTCTATGTAAAATTCTATTGTCATGCGCTAAATGATAATTGAAAGCAACACATGGCCACATATGCACATTCTATGCAGCCTTAAGCGTAAATGTAACTTTACGGTTTTGAACGGATTGTATTCATCAAGGGTGGCGCGCTCGCTTAGCTCGGGAATCTTGATTCAATTTACGACAGTAAGTAGTGGATTCTGTAATAGAAGTACGATGCACAATGCACGTTCCGCGCTCTCCGCGAAATTACGGCACGGTCGTTAAAAGTGACTTACAATTACAATTTGGAATCCTCTGTGAGGAAAAACTTCATGAATTCTACAAGGGCAGTCTTGATCACGCATAAATTAATGTTTCGTAATAATCATGTCACAGCATGATGGGTAATCATGTTGTGACAATGAAACAATTTTCTTTATGTTGACTTTTTTATATGCTTTCTATATATTACTAATCTAGAAGATTACTTTAGACATTTTCTTGAATGTTTATATTTCCGTTTATAATTTACATTCATCTATAGAGCAACTTTTGCAAAAGAAAAGATTATATCAATTGATATTTCTATTCAATATGCTGATAAATTCACATAATATATATAACTCGTAATTCAAAATTAGAATTACATTTAATTAAGTTTTTGTGTTTGGATCATTTTGAGACTCTATTAACTTTTTTTCTTTTTCTCTCTCTAAATCAGCACGAACACAAATTAATATCCTTATAAAGATTCATTGGCATATCGAATCGATCAGATCGGAAACTTTTATAAACATCCAACATGATAACTACTAACAGGATTTTAAAAGACATCGAAGAAAGAAAATGCAAGACGAGTGAAGAAAAAGGGAAATATTTAAAAGCAGCGGAAGGAAACATATTAAAGAGTATAAAAAAAGGATTAAATCTTAATAATAAGCTGAAAGCAAATTTCTTTCTACCGTTGCAATTATTAAGTTAGCTTGTACCTAGCACACAATAAAAGTTTCTTATGAATTTCACAGATTACGGCAAATCGCCGCGGAGCAATTATTAATAGTAACATCAGAATTGATTCGGCATTTATCTCCGATAATTGTTTTTTTCTCAATCATGTCACTGTCAAGATCTTTCTAAAGATTATAGTTGCATAGAATAATCTCTCATTAAAATTTAAAATAATAAAAATATCTAGTTCTTGAAAAATTTATATAATTAATAACATCGCAATAAAGAAAAACAAGTGTACCTGAGCATGCGCCACGAAGATGCAGGTTCTTCCTACGGAATTACTAATGATCATTCGTACAGGTCGCACGATGCCACAGACCCACGGGAGCTTCTTCGCGAAAGGTAAGGACATTCCAGGAGCAGTCGGGGAGAGATTGCGAAGGTGGATCTCGGAGCAGAAGGGTGACAAATCAATGGCGGATAGTAGGGTAGGTAACGGCATATGAGCGCTGGTCTCCTATCTTATCAACGCATTATTCAACGGCGGAGGCTGCTCGGGACTCTAACTGCCTGCATTTGCATAAATCCATAGATCTCCCGGACCTGCTCGGCTGCCCGGCCGTGTCTATCCATCTCTGGATGCATGCATACAGCAAATTACAGTGCCCGCAAGCGGAATTGTGGGTGGCGAATCGGTATGTATGTGTGTGTGTTTCTCTCTCTCACTATCCCCTCTCCCTCCTCTCTCTATTTCCCCCCTCTCTCTCGGTCTCACCTCTTACCGATCTCCTCTCATCCCTTTCATGGAAGGGCTGAAGGGTGCACTACAGCGGCTGGGGTGACATCCACTCTAGTTACGGCTTTGTATTGGATCGTTAACGACACCCCACCTCCTAGTCTTCTCTTATTGCTTTGCCTTGTCTTGCCTTACCGAAGAACGTTAGCATAACGAAGAACATTCCGCAGCTCTCAAAAAGTCGACAGTATGACGCGACACGTAAACTTTACGACAGAACAGGTTGCACACTCGATGAGGTGGTACACTCTGTTTTCTTTATTGTGATATTATTAATTATATCAAAATATATTTTTCAAGAACTAGATATTTTTATTATTTTAATGAGAGAAATTATTCTATGCAATTATGATCTTTAAAACGATCTTAACAGTGATATGATTGAGTAGAACAATTATTAGAGATAAATGCCAAAGCAATTCTAATCAATTTAGTGCAATGCTTTTCTAATTATTTTATATTTAGTATAAAAAAAATAAAGTCTATTAAATAAAAAAAATATATTTCGTAACTTTTAAAACTTTACAAAACATATTTTTCAGCAATCCACGTAATTTATAACACATATTAGATAAAAAACAATATGCGCGATAATTAAAATATTATTTATATCATTTTAAGGATGCACAACGTTCAAAAAGTTTCATATTGTTTTTCATAATACAATATGAAAATTATATATTAAATGAAAAATATTGACATTTACCATGAGAAATAAAATTCCATCATTTATGAGATCCATCACATGTAATTTCAAATTCAGATCTTGCTTTGATGACGTATTCGAAGCACAATCGTCGTCAAATCACTAATCAGTAAGAGAAACAAAAGGATTGCTCCATTGTATTAAGGTGCCACACGGAAACCCGTTTCACCCTGTCAGGATTGCAGTCGAGCCTCCTGCCATGGCGGTTCGTTAGTAAAAGGAGACGAAACTATGAGTTCTGGTGCAAATACCGTCGATTACGTGCCAAGCAATAGTCTCGATCCTTAGCGGATTTTCGTGCACGGCGGATTATTGATTGTTACGTGAGCTCCATGAAATCAGAATTTACTGACTTATCGTGTGCTATGTGCAACTAACTCATTAAATAATTTCTCTACAATTACATAATTAATTTGCGCCGAGCTTTCCCGGGAACGCCCGTGCGACCCTTTGAAATGCGCCTCTTCGGAATATAAATTAATACGTAACTCCACATGCATATATATCTATCAGCGTTTCGGTCACCGTTAATTAGTAAATTTATACTCGATGTAAATTTTAATTATGTCATGCTTACACGATATTTCATAATTTTATTATGATGTTTACCGATACTAGAACGCATTCTGTTTTTTAACATTACATAAACGTGCTTAATAACATTTTCAAAATATTAGGAAAATGTTTAGAAAAGATATTGAAGTTTATAAGTTAATATATCACACACACAAAAAGCGGTAAAGTTTGTAATTATAAAAAAATAAATGGAACTTCCGCGCGCGTGTTAAAAAGCAAAAAAAAAATCAAGCGTCCCGATATGTATAGAATTCGTTTCAACCGGTTAAAAGTTCATTTTGTTATTCGTCCATTGGGATGATCACGCCGGTTTCGAGAACGGCTGAAACCGATTTCCGAGATTCTCGCGAGTAGGGTGCAACGGACGCGTAATAAATTCTAGGTTTACCTATTCTGCTTGCGACAGGAATTATTCGGCGAGCTCGTAGGTGTACGATCGATTAAACCAGGAGAGATGAAATACGGGGGACGCACCAATTCGTTGTGCCGGTTCAGTAGTTCTACGGTAATCTACGATTATCTCTCAATCCTCTCCTGATTGTTTCAACGGACCTTCTCCATTCCGGCTTTACGCTTCGTTCCTTATGATTACGCACGATTCAATCTCATAAGTTAAATGTGTATGTGTGTGTGTGTGTGTGTGTGCATTTACTATGTATTACTTTTATGCTTAATTGTAACGAATGATCGAAAAAGGATTTAGTTGTACTGTGTGACACGAATTTTAGATCATAAAATCAAGACAAAATGATTCTTATTGATTTTTCGTTGCTAAAAACGAATCCGCTAATAAAATTACTCTATTACGTCACATTTAAGAGAAAATTGGACTTAAAAAATACCAAAAATAGCATTTTTAGATATTTTTGAGCCAAAATAGCTAAAAAAAATGTGACGTGGTAGATCAATTACATTTACAAAAAATCTATAAGAATCATCTTGTTTAGTTTGTGGTTTAAAAAATGTTTAAATTTATCACACAATGTTATTAGAGAACATGAGAAGAATCTGAATCTTCAAATAGCTATGTAAATAAGATTGGATGATTAGAATAGATGTACGTTATCCCTCTAGTACAAATAACCGTTCTACTTTAAAAAATGCAAATTAAATATAAAAGCTAATAAAATTTCATAATACATATCATGCTCTTAAAAAATATCTCGAGTTATCTTTTTCCTTTTATGCACTTGCATCATTTCTCAAACGGCCAGGTGCAACACGGAAGATGATGAAATGGGCCGAGCAAGTAGTTCGCACTCTAATTTAACGCAGCACGCTTGAACTCGCCAGCAACTCGCGGGAAAAGCCGCATCGCGTTTTACTGAGCCCACGTACGCTATATCGCGCTCGAGGGAGCACTTCCGCGGAGGGAAAACGTGGAAAGGGCCGACGGCGGAAGTTACGCTCCGCTGCTCAGCCTTAAAAACTTCGTTCAGCCCCTCTCTCTCTCTCTCTCTCTCTTTCCCTATCCCTCTTTCTCTCGTCGGTGTACCATCAACATGCTATCTTACGAGCATTTCAACGAGCGGCGAAATGACTGCGGAGTGGCCAACTTAAGTCGAGTCCTTCTCTCGAATGTCCCTGACGGCGGCGGGACGAGTAGTTAATTAACACCTCCGCTCCCTTCGTTGGTGGCAGCCACAGCAGACTGCCGGCGTGTTCCTTTCCTGGAGTGTACTGCCAACCTTTCCCACTCCCCCGGAAAAGCTTCCTCCTTTCGCGGAAAAGCCCTACTCGAGGCCCTCTCCGCTCCCTTCGTCCATGCGCCCTTTTCTGGCAGCACTTATCGAGTCTCCCTTCCTTCGCCGGTGCTTTCTTCGTCGCCTTCGCAAGATCGGTTGGTAATTAAGATGCTCCCATAGAGTAGAAAAAGTCACCGACAAGCACGAGACAGAATCTCATGTATTTTTAATTTAGGTAGTGCCGTCTCCTCGCGCCGTCGTTCACGGCATAAAAAAAAAACAGGTAAGAGACTACTTATATCGCAGACAGATGACTCGGTACGAACGTACCCTCTGTTAATTTCACTTGTGCGAGTCTTCGGTGCCCTTACAATTTCCCGCGTTCATGGTCTCTTATAATTTTACGACGTGTTCAACGATAAATTTCACTTTCTGCGAAATATATATTCAAAGGACAATCTATTTTTCATGCAAAAGTGGCATCAGACGAGTTTCATTACAGGATTATCTGTTTCGATATTATTTTTTCCAAGATAAAAACACGACGAAATTACCGCGAGTGTCGTATCCTTGAAAATGCTGAAACGCGATCGCCAACAGGCAAAAATTACGCTTCTACATACGTGCAATATCAACGAATAATCCGATGAATTCGGATCCCTTCGCGACGAATTTCAGATGTCCGCGGCATAAATATTTCCAAGAGTATCTGTGCACGGTTGGGCGCAAACAGACGTGACAAGAACGGTAATATTCGACACCTCGGCGTTGCCGCAGCTCGTTATCCGTGCGATGTTAATGGTTTTATAATATCGAGACGCCAGAGGCGCGCCAATGGCGGAGAGACCGGCATCGGATGTATTTAGCAAGAGGTGGCACAAAATCGCGGGAAGAGATCGGTAAGCTGCCAGAAGAGGGTGAACGAGGGACGCGGACGGTTCCTTTAATCCGGTGGCGACGCTAGACATCGTGGCGCTGAATAGTCCCCGTCGCTATATCCAAACCGGTTATCGGTTTTCGATCTGTGCGACGAAGCGCGAGAAACGTTGAGTGATAATGCGGCGGCTAATATCGTAAACGATAATTTAACGGCGTTTCGCCCGACGCCGACGCGGTCGGACCGATTCTTTCAGTGTTAAAACATGACGCAAAGTGCGCCGTCGGCACTGGCTGATGTTTCACAACTGTATTTCCAGAAAAAAGAATGAAGAAAGAAAAAAAAAAGAACGCTAAACTAGACTGAAATTATCCGGGGAAAAAGTGAAAATTTCTGTATGATGAGAACTGAAGCTCAAATAAGAAAATATACACAGTTGACATCTGTGACACATTTGATGAAACAATGCCTTTTGCATTCTCCACGATATTATATGCATTAATCTTCAATTTATTATTTTTTTCAACGCGGGAAAAGAAATTTACTTACACTGAGTAAAAATGTATTAAAACACTAAAATATTTAGTTCGGTACAATCAACTAAATATTGAATTGATTCAACAATTATTTAATTGCAAAAAAAAGATATAGTTTATTCATGCCTACGATTCAAATTTTTTAATTAAGAATTAATTAAATCAACTCAATATTTAGTTGCATGTGTCAAATTAAATATTTTAATTTTTTACAATAAATTTCTTTCTCAGTAAAGTTAAATAAAAATAGTTGAAAAAATTCTAATCAGTGTTTAAAATATGCGTTATACACGATATATACACGAATGATAAGCAAGTGAAAAAGTAATATTGAATCAAAACATCACATTTCTTTCGATCTATTTCTTTTGTTCTAATGCAACTTCTCAATTCCTATGACTGCATTCTCGATATTTCAATGATACTTCTCTTAATCTCCACAGGCCTACAAAACGCAAAGCCATTTATGCCAAATCGCTAATTGATGCAAACGGAAATCGTACGTAGGGTTCATACACACGAGTAACAAGAGACGTCGCCATAAATAAACCATTGCGGTGCGCCTGCGCGTTATAATTATGTGTTAACTACTCGGTAAACAGCACTTCGTCCTAATGACGTCATATAGGTCCTGCTAACGACGGGACAGTAATATGCGCGTTGTGCACAATACCAAAACCAGAATGTTACAGATCACTTGCATTACCCTGTATCACGCTCAATCTAATCTTGGATTATCGCCCATAGTTCAAACTTGATTGCTTTCAAACAAGCAGACCAGATTTCTAATCGGCCTACATTCGTTATGTTACAAATATATAATGCGATGTCTGTCAAATCTGTGTCATTCTATTGAAACTTAAATTTAAAATCCGTAACTGTTTAATGTCGAATAATGAATTTTGATTGAAATATATGATCAAAAAATCATCACGAAATGAAGAATTTATATATTTTTAGTTAAGTATATATATTAATTAACGTATACCGTTCATTCCTTTTAATCAAATAGTATGATAAAGTTTCAAAGCATTAATAAATTAACTGAGTCACCTGTGCGATGATCACGTTACGAAAGCACATTACAGCATTAATAACTTAAACAAACATACGCTAAATGTAGAAATTCGAATATTCGACATCAAATGTTAATTTGTACTGGAGAAAATTTCGTGTAAACAGCTTTTTATCAGCCATGAAGACGTATTGTAACCTGCAAGGATCAAGTTTTATAAATCAGTCGGTCCATTAGTCAATCGCGTATCCGAAGTACACTTTTAAGTACAATGCCCGGCTTCACTCCCAAAACTGACATATCCTGACGTAAAGAATTTTCGCGTGACGTACTGCGAAATGCAATTTCCACGTATACATGGCGCGCCGATTTCCTACACTGCAACGCGCTTAAGTAATTACTACGCGCGCAACGTGCAACCCTCAAATCGGATTCGACGCATCCGCTTTCGCGTCGCGTTTACGTCCCCTCGCAATCCTCCACCACCTTCATGTCTGCCTAACAAGGTACACAATGAGATTCTCCGTTTAAATCTCTTAAATGACAATTTTTCGGCGATCACGGGAGCAGCGTTTGTCGAAGATATCGACGATCATCAGATCACGATCGCCGATCGTAATCGCGGGTTAGTGGAATCGCGTCATTCCGCGGCGACCAGGTATTTCACGTCCACCCGATGCAATCATCCTTCCACAGCCTAGCCACTGCTACTCCGTACAGCAGAGCCGGCGTTAATTGATCAAATTACAGGACCGTGAGCCGCCATCGAAATTGCAGGACTGACGGACGCCACGTTTTCGGACCCCTCTACCCCCAAAGGGGGCCGTCATGGGGGTGCCCCGTGATACTACGTGAATTTCAACCCCTACCTCCGGATACCCTTCTAACCGCCCTCGAATGACCCTCCGTCCGTGGACGGAAGGGGAAGGTCGGGGGGGAGAGGGGATAGAGAATCACTTCAAACCGATCGGGATGATGTTCCGCGAGGCTGCTCGACCGGTCAAGTGTTCATTGCCGGTTCATTCGTGCGAATTCCGCTTTTAATTAATGACTACCCAAACTCGATGATTGATCGACAGTATCGTTGATTGGCGGCGTTGCCGTGTCGATCACAATTTATCTCCTATTCGATAATCTCCTATTTGATTATCTATAGACAATCTTATTATTAAAGTTTCTCTTAAAATGCGTCTTGTCAATTGTTGTATATTTTTAGAGATAACCCTTCTTTAAAGTCCTGTAACTAAGCCTTTAAAATTCCGCGTGCAACAAAATTTTGATGGAGATGGACTAACAAGTCACCATTGCAAATGGCAGATGAATCAAAATTTTCATTTAAAGAATTTATTCTTCAAATAATATTACACATATTATAAGTATATGTTTATTAATTGAATACAATAATACGTATAATATACATATTCTTTTCAAATAATTACTTGTGCAGCTATATTTTTTTAATATAATTGGAGAAATTATGAAACACTATATTTCCGTAAAACGCGGAGTAAAACAAACGTGATATTCTATGAATGTTTATGAAAGTAATCGATATATATCACTATTCATTCTTCGTGCGAAAAAGATGCCATTATGTTTGAGGCAAATATAAATTGATATTTTAGAGCAAAATTTTAAAATCTTGGATTGTTTACTTGTCTTACTTGTATTATGCATATGGTAGGCAATTAGCTATATCAAATGCAGCTTGACGCATTCTCTGGACATATTCGCTGCCGATCTTTCGATCTGACAGACCATCGGTCGACAGCGGCTAGAATTTGTTGCTGTAGTGACGAGGGTCGACGTAGTTAAATATGATCGACGTGGAACGAGTGCCGCCAACGCCCGTACTTAGTTTGCCATTGTTTATAGTTGTTTTCAACCTGCCATGGCGAAGAGAGCGCAGGAGAAGCTTAAAGCGGATTATTTTGCATGAATTGTGCGATATTCGAATGCACCGATTTAATAAAATATGATTCAATACCAACGTCGGGCATTATTATTTTTATCTATCGCGATACAAAATTAACATAAAGCTGTGCAATGAATGTAATGTAAATTACATATAAAGTTTAGAACATATCCGCGTGCCACACACAGAATTACGAGCGCAAGCATCGAGTTTTATGGTGCCTCATTTTGCATAGTATAAAATAAATTTATAAATGCAAGTTGCAGTATAAAAATAGTCACATCACATACAATTTACTATACGTTTCGCAAAGCATTCAGGTTTTAATAGAATTGAAGTTACAGTTCTCTAATATTTTATAAATCGCAGATTTCAACTACATATTTTTCGAAAGATTAATGTTTCATATACACGGATATTTACAATATGAAAGCAGAGGTCGACTACATTTTCAAACAAAATAGAAATTTTTATGATAACGCCTTATTATATGTATGTTTACTCGTTCTCTGTTTTTTTTTCTAATCCCTCTCGCGCCTTTCCGTTCTCCCGCGAACAAACTTGATCAGGAATTCGCGCAAATCAATTCGTATCGTAAGATGGTTACTAATACTCGTGAAAGCGATGGACGCTCGAAACATTGATTCGTACTACTCGAAACTTCGCGACGCCGCGAGGCATAACTTCCGTGGATGTTCGGTACATGCGCCTAGACGGTCAATAACGCTGAAAACCGATCGGCGAGACGAGGGGTGGCGAGGGGAAATTGACGTAATGAAATATGATCGACGTAGAACGCGCGAGTGCCATCGCGATGAAGTTATCCAGCTTGGTTTTCACACAATGGATGACTTGGTTGAAATCCGTACACGCGCCATGCTGGCATACGATGCGTATAACACGTCAAACGCGAAAATATTGATTCGGCCATTGTCGAACTCTTCGGCATGGAACGATATAGATTCGCACGTAACGCGTGACACACGCTTTGCAAGCCGAACTGTTACACCCGTATCAACGTAATCGATGATATCCAGATGACCCTCTCAAGTACAGCGGGCCGGTGACAATTCCGAGGTCATCCGTGCAAATAGCTCGATCAAAGCAACAGCATTTAATTTTTTTTTAACAAAGTTTCGCTTCCCATGCTTTTGTAATATTGTAAAATTGCACTCGAAACTACTAAAAATTGCTTGGCCTATGGCGCAATTGGATGTGACACCAGTGCGAATGTTATTGAATGATAAATATTTTTTTGTGCAAAATTTGATAATATTGCGATATATATAAACGGGGTCTATTAATTTTTTTATATAAAAGCTATTAATTTTCTACGTAACTATAAAAAGATTATTGTTTTAAGACTTTACATCCATATTTATACTTATTTATATTATAGCGAAAGAAAAAAATAAAGGATGTTTTCTGCATAAATTGTCGTGTTAAAAAAAATATTAAGCAATCAATACGGACATGCAGATATTTTCGGCTGCACCGAATCGCGTTAAACAATTTACATGGCAAGCGGCCGAGGAATATACGAGTTCCATAACTCGATTCCTCGATTGCGATACAAACGAAATCATCCGCTTTTCAAAGTTTCCCGGGCCAACACGACCGGAAGATCGCGCAATTCCGTGCCCGTTTATCTTCGCGAGTGTACATAGAGAAACGCAGGCGATTGAAGTCGAGGGGAAGAGCAAAGAGTAACAGGGCTCGTCAAGGGCTAAATCGATTTGCCTGTACGTAAGAAGCCGCCGGCGCATCCATCCTCTTACCAGCCGTGCCGCCGACTTTTATTTGCCGGCTTAAGCCGTTCCATGCACATTCGTCGTCGTCGTCGTCGTCGTTGCCGTCGTATGTACGCAAGTTTCTAAATTCAGTGCACCGCACGCAGGGCTTAGCGCGAAAAGGGCGAAAGGACGGAAGAAAGGGCGACTGGGGTGCGCGAGAAATGGTGAGCGAAGGAAAACCCGTAGACGCACACGGACCGTGAGGCAAAGGGAATCAAAAGGGGAAAGGAAAAGGTTGCGGGGGCGGAAAGAAGGAGCTGACCGAAGGTGGAATCTTGGGGAGAAATCGAAATTGCAGGTTTTCGTCGAAACGCTGGACTGGCCAGACGTGACCAAAGTGCCGAAATAAGGGACACAGGCCGCGTCCCGCCGCACTAAGATAAATAGGATATTTTGAGATAAATGCTTACCTACGTGCTTTCAAATGGTATCGAGTTGCTACCCCCGAAGTTGCCATGCACGAAGTACTCTCGATCATCCCCCTTTCCTCTTCCTTATACGGCAGAAATTTACTTACCAGGAGAACCTGGAGACGCACACACGCACATACACCTTTACATCGTCGTTCTCGCTGCAACGCGAGCATTACTCAGTCGGCGTTCCGAGAATTAAATGAACCGAATAATTGCATAGAGCACCTCGACGCTCATGGTGCACCCCGAATCTCCTTTGCCTCCCTTCCGCGCCTTTTCACCCTTTCATAGTTACTAAAGTAACCATTTTATCTCGCACGACCGACTTGCTCCGAATATCGATTCCCGAGGACGCGAACGTTTTCTTGAATAGAAGACTTTATTAATCTCTCTTGAAGTCTTGTAGATGTGTTTAATCAATTAACACTTTATTCTCGAAATTTCAAGAATAAAATTACTTCGTTATTAGATACAAGAATCGGGTTATATAAATGTTGAATTACTGTTATGCGAATCTTTAATCGCTGAAATCGTGAAAAGAATCCTCGCTAGTAATAATTAATCAATGCATATTGTGGCCACAGAGAATCGATAATAAAATCTCGTGTAAATATCTACATTATTAAACGTATTAAACGGGGGGTCGATGATAAACATTTTCCCAAATAATTTCGAATATTTTCTACTATAAATACCGAACGTAAATTTGTCGAAGCGGCGGAACGCGAGTTGTTAAAGCTTACTCAAACATGAAGTATTGTATCTCCGCTATTGAATAAAATTTCAATGTTGCCAACCGATAGAATTTTTTGTTGATCCAACGAGTGAATTGCCCCAAAGTTGACACCTACGCATACCAAGCCAATTTACATCACTTTCCGAAAATATTTTTTCCAATAACCAACGAGCTTATCAAGTAACATTTCATATTGTCGTTTTGATTTCTGTTAATATGATAATACGCGTCATCATCTTTTAGTAATGTCATATAATAAATAATTATTAATTAGTTATTTTCTAGATTTTAACTTGCGCTTCTCTGGTAATGATCTTGGGTATCAGTCATTATCAATCGACACATTTTTCTATTAAAGTAACTTCGAAAACGTGAAGCATGCATATCAAAAGAAATTTCGTAAATATATCAATGTGCAGAAAGAATGCAGTATTAATCTAATATAAATATTCATTAACTGTTTCTGTTTCGCTAGCAAACAAAGTGTTTGAATTTCTCTGCGGACTTGACATAGAGATCGGGAAGACATTAATCATTAGTTGAGTATAACGTTATCATATTGAATATCTAAGAAAAAGTATAACTTCTCTCATTTATCATTTGACAATTATGTGTGAAGTTGACAGAAAATTCTCAGAAAATTCTAAAGCAATTAATTCTTGACAAAAAATTGAAAAGAGTTTGATAAAACTCGTGATCATGGGATCTTTCGAAAAAAAGTGCATTACTCTTTTCCAAGATATTTTAATACCATTGTCTTGTCATGTCTCTGTTAAGTAAATTTTAAAGAAAAAACAAACATGAAAAAGATAAAAAATTGTCACGCAAACTTATTTTAATGTTCGCAAGCATCAATCGCGTTATAAAGTATACTTTGGAGGGGCTGTCAGTGACAAATTGCTATCATTCACTTATAGTTTTTCGTTAATCGAACGATATGTTATACAATTTACGTCTCTGCACAGACAATCATTCATCTATTATATAAAATATTTAAATTATATGTGGATAGAAATACGATAAAATATACAAATCTGCAATTATATCATGTCCAGATTCAGATAACAATAAATTGCAGTGAATTAGATTACAGCTAATATATTTCCATTTATAACAGCATGTCGGTATTAATAAAAGTATTAATTTATTTAAAAAACGTGAAATTACAAAAATTAGAAAATTAAATTGTATTACAGCACAAAAGACTAATTCGTAACTATAATGTTTAATTGTGTAAAAAAAATGTACAAAGATTGAAATATTTTAACATCTCCGTAATCAAACTTTATATAGTGAATTACATATGTGTATGTGTGTGTATGTGTATGTAAGCAATTTTCTACGTTAACAACATCTGAATATCCATATTACTTGCACGTCCTATTGACGAGAATTACGATCTATTCGAAACGAGTTTGTAGAAGGGGTACGAAAGAAGGAAGGCTAATTGCTTGATCGACAGCGACGTCGCTTGGACCGGAGGAGGAAAATTTCTCCCTCGATCCTTCAACGTCGTCGTCAACGTCACGTCAACAACATTCCATTACGAGGCCCGCGACGGCGACAATGTTGGTGTTCCCTTCGATCGATCTTCTTCCTAAAACGGTGCACTTTTAGTGTCGCGCCGGGCTGACGGGTAAATATGGATACCGCTAAAAATTCGGACAAAGTGCTCGTAAGACGCGACGGACACGACACAATCGGATGATCCGCGGATTTTTTACGATTCCCCAGTGGTAGTTCGGACATGGAGAAAAGTCCATCTCACGACCATTACGAACTAACATCATCGTACTTTACACGTGTGACGGAACACTTTTCTCGCGGCGAAGCATCTGTAAACGCAACGTGAAGGCAGCTTGGAGAGGAATAAAAGTCGTACAAACATTGGAAACTCCAAAGAGCATTTTCGGTGGATAGGTGCGGATAAGTGCGGGTAGGGATTCTCGAGTATGACCGTGTTGCAATTTATGTTTAAGAGCGCGAGAGATCGCAAAATCATATAACTGTTTGGAGTCGGCGCAAGAGCCAATGTTTACGTGAATAACTTTCGATAGTGTATGGACGAACCTTAAATTTTACAGCCGCATCAATGCGAAATGACATCTCTCGTCGATTCTTTCGCGATGTGTATACTTCAGATCTCATATAGCCCAATAAAGTTTTGAAAAAACTATAAACGCAAGTCCGTTAATTTTTTTCTAATATAATTGTTATTAACAAATTGAAATAATGAATACGGCATTACCGGTCGAAAGCATATTTGAAAGCATAATTGTTATTATTATTTATATTTACAAATATTTCCTCAATTTACACAAACATCAATATGATACTTTATATTTTTAATAATTTATCTAACAAATAATTTATTTCTCACACGTTGGCTATATTGAAAATATTCTTTTTCAAGAATATGTGTTATAAAATAAATACTTGATAAAATAATTTTGCATACATCTTGTAAATATGTTGTCATATAGCAGGTCGTTTTGTCCTTTCAAATTTCTGAAAACTTTCGAGATCAGTGAAATTTTTGTAAGAAGAACGTTAAGATCCTTGAATATCTAATAGCACTTGCAACATATGGAGAATGTAGGCTAAATATGCTGCTAGAAAGTTAAAATTTGAATATGATTGCCTAAAGAAGAGCAAAAGCTTTTAGATGACAGAATAGATGACAAATATATATTTAATATTAATGCAAGTTTTTTTCAATAATTAAAGCAATTGTTGTGTTTGTTGAGTCAAAGAAAATATTAAAACTGAACTCAAATCAAAATGTACGTTAAATTCAACAGCTCTGACGATTAACAATTTTTTTATGCCATGATATCTTTATATAGCTAAAATAATTACATTAGAATCCATTTTCGAATAAAATATCTTTTATCCATACTATATAGGTAAAAATAATATATAAAACCAAAGCTTTTTTACGCATCAATTTATATTTTAAATTAATTAAAAATTTAATAATTTTAATAAATTGAACATTGCGAATATATTATAGCATATTGTCCTAATATCGTCCATGTTGATTTACATTAAACTAATGAGTAGATTGATTTTTATCACGCGATGTGCCATTAAAATTTACGCTTAAAGCGATGATCTCCCGCTACTGTCGATTTCACCGTTTATTTAAAATACGTTCATATTATCTACCGCATTGCTGGCCCTACCGTTCTTCCATATTTCATTATTATTATCATCGCGCTTCTCTCCCGACATACGGCGAGCAATTTTACCGAACGATTTAACGATACCTTAATTTGGTATTCATTCAAGCGCGCTCCATCAAACTTCACATCTTCCCCGAGCGAAACACTTTACGCCATCGTGGCCACATCTTCGCCCGTCTTCGCTCTCGATCGTGATTTCGCGGGGGAATATTTGCAATTTAGATAGAGCCGCGTATATAGCGACGGGGACGACGCGGCATCCGGTGCATCCTTCGGTGTTCCGGGTGTGGACGAGGCGCGAAGGGGCACCGGGAGACAAATGTTTCGAGGGGAGAGGGTGGCCGGTCGTCGCTCGCTCGCTTGCTTGCTGGCGTCGCGATGTTAAATAATCGCGTCGCCGGCACGTTTTCGCGTAACGAGGACGTTTATCAGGATCCAGCAACCGGGAACTGATTTACAAATAGGCCCCGAGAGAGGCAGCTCCTCCATCCACCCCTTCGTCCCTGTCCTCCTTTCCTACCGACACCTTTCTCGTTCACTCACCCGCTTACTCCACAAACTTCCCCGCATCCCTATCCCACCCTCAACTTCCCTTCCTCCCTCTTCGTTTCGCCATTTTCCACTCTACCTTCCTTTGATGGCAGAGACGAATCAGCCTGAGTTTCCGGTGCATCGTCGAAGAATGTTTCCCTATTTCGGGCTTTAGCCACAAGGATCAAACAAGGACGAAGTTTCCTGCTAATAATTTATGGATCCATTGTCGAATGGAATATCTCAAAACGGACACGTGTATTACGTAATCAAATTATTTTCTAGCATTAACTTTTAATTATTAACGTTTTTTAAGAATTGATATATTTCAATATATAATTGTTAAAGAAAGAAACTTTTAAAATGTATTCTATTTAGGTAATTATAAGTAATTGAACACATCATAGACGAATTATATCTAAAATATCGTACATATAAATATATAGCGTATACTTAAAACGCTATTTTATTACACGATAATAAGTGATATCACTTTTATCCGGCCTATTCCAAAGACATCTCGTAAATTCATGAAGAAGATACAAAAGTAATTTCTTCCAAATGAGACTCGAAGCAAAGGTCCATCAGACTCTTCCATCAAGAAATGAAATGGTATGAGTTCGTTTCACGGGTAACCGCAAGTAGAATAACATTAATTCGTAAGAGTTTATATTCCTCCCGTATTTTCAAAGAGAGATGAACGATAAAGTGGATGCGGTTCTTTCGGGACCTAGGGGTTAACCTAAGACGTTCTCCCTTCTCTGGTTTGTCCCTTCGTCGCGCGGCCCTTGCCAGCTTACCCTCTCCAGGGAAATCATTTTCATTTAAGATCGTACACTACAGCACCGTCCACAACCAAACCGGAGACGGACTCTCTCTCTCTCTCTCTCTCTCTCTCTCTCTCTCTCACTTTCGCTTGGAATAAATTATTTCTCGCGCTCGTCCTTCGCGCGACGTGCGAATCTTCTCCCTCTCCATCCTCTCCCTCCGCGGTGCGTTTTGCAAATAGCTCTCGCACGGCGATAAAAATAAGCGTGGAAGCTATCTATTCAAACGGTGGTTCGCTTTCAACGTATCGTTATCGAACATTGCTGTTGTTCAATGCCGGAACGCCGAACGAGAGCTTTTTCTCCCTTCATAAACGCGTTATTACACATTCTCTTCCAAACGATGCACATCGAAAAGCACTCAAAGATCGCAACCAAAACTTACGCAACTACGGACAACGCCCGCTTACGTTTATGCACGCACGATGTATCAAACAAACGTAATATTTCAATTATAATATATTCCAATTAGGATCCTAAGGTATCGAATAACAAAGATAAGAATTAAATGGCGCAAACAGAAACATTATCGAATTAGCACAATCTTTAAAACAAGCGGTCTACATCACGATACGCATTGGAGTTTCCTCTGCCTATTGTGATCAAAGTGCATCACAAAAAATTTAACGGCATTCTCGTGAGCGAAAATTCGGTTTGACACAATCGGACGGCGTTTCGTTTTAACGAAGTCATGCTGCATAGAACGAGAAGCGAGGCGGCGCGGTTTTGTACGGAGGATCAAAAAAATACACCTGTCACGGCGTGAAATCGGAAAAAAAATCGGCACGATGATCCGAAACAACAGAAAACAGTAAGCCTGCGTGACTGAACGCCACAGATTGCCAACAAATCCCTGCGAAACTGTGTCATGTAAAACTTTTGCAGTTTCGCCATTGACCACGAAATACACGATACACAACGGGCATTGGTGCGCTACGATATGTAGCCGTTCGTAACGAAACTGCATTTAAATAAACTGTCTGAAATAGTCTGTGTGAATGCATAAAGAAATAACGAAAGTTTTCAAATATACACTGAGGAAACGAAATCGTTAACTTGACTAAATTTTTCAACTCGATTAAATTTTTTTCAGTTTAAGTATTTATGTATTTGACTTGAATGTATAAAATACTTACTTCAATTTAAATAATTATATATTTAACTTAACTATATGTATATTTAATTTAAATACATAAGTACTTGAGCTGAAGAATTTAATCAAGTTTTTTTTTCAGTGCATAGATCTTTTTTTTTTAATACTACGTGAAAATAATCAGAATAAGTTAATCTTATCCACGTTATAAGAAAATTAATCAAATTTTAGAAATAATAACTATATAATATACAATAAAAGCGGAAGTAGAACATATGTATTATTTCACGAAGGTAAAATAAAAATGCAGACCACTGAATATCATTCATGTATCACCATTTTTATTCGCACCTTCTCTTTTATTTTCATGCGGTGAGCAATGCTTACTTATCATTTTCCTATATTATCTTTTCTATCACCGTTTTCTCTTTGCATTCGACAGTCTTTTTCGTCCTTCAAAGGTAGACAACATAACTGTTGAAACGATCGATATTCCCGAATAATAATTCGCTTGTCCCCGAAGATTCAACGGTTTCCCGACGTACAGTTCCGACAAATCGGTGCGGTTGAGCCTCCGGGAGTACTGGGACGACCATAAAGCTCCTTGCCACGGGGTGAATCGAAGCGCGGCGTCCGCGATGTAAATCTATGCATAGCTTTTGTTCCCCCGTCGTACGCGCGTTGCCCCGTTCGTAAAAGTTTTCTTATTGCTGTATCCGAACATGGCAAAGGTGTATAGCGAAAGAGATGGTATGCTTTATCGCTCTGCTTTTCTCTCTCGTATAATTTGGAATCACTCGATTTAAATGAGATACATCAGTAAAGTCCTCGAAAAAAATTAACTAGTCTGTTTGATTTGATTCATATTAATTTTATATTTTCCTTGAGAATATTACGCGTACGATTTTTTATAATTTTAATGTAACGAATAATATATTTTGTAATGTTGACAATTATTTAAATATTCAGAGTTTACAACATGTGGACTATTTAATCACTTTTATTCAAGATGAATTAAAGATAACAAAATATATTGTGCAATAATACATTGTGCATAAATGTAGAACTATTATGTATATGTAGTATCTTTTCTTCGTCCATAACTTCGACATTATTGCATTATTTAACAATACCAAACGTAAATCTTCAGATAATA
Source organism: Solenopsis fugax (assembly GCA_003595255.1). Taxonomy (NCBI): domain Eukaryota; kingdom Metazoa; phylum Arthropoda; class Insecta; order Hymenoptera; family Formicidae; genus Solenopsis; species Solenopsis fugax. The sequence continues at coordinate 29,193 of QKQZ01040939.1, forward strand.
CAAATAATGACTCTGAATGCATACATATTACATCTTTTAAGATTATTAAATTTTGTACCAATCGGTAAACTCACAACAGAGTAAATTTTATTTGTAAATAAAATGTGATCCATTGAAAAATTAATACTGCGATTTTATATGGATTTATCAATTTACGCGAACAAAATAACTCGATGAAAGCCTATTGATCGCGCATGCGGACTACGATGCGCAACTTTTCTTTCAATACAATAAAATAACAGATATCATAGCGCCTTTTTGAAGCGTGAACAAATTACTGGTTAAATCATTGAGCGCTTTTCAATTGCCACACTGACTGCAGCCTGACCGCTGTTTAGTGGACGTAGAGCGCGAACGTTTAGCGCGTAAAAATACGCGCCACTTTTGACATCGTAATGAGATTGAGCGTCATTACAAGCGCATAAACACATTCAATGCTCAAAAGAGGATAAAACGCGGCTTAATTATATGCAATTAAACCCGGATGGCACGAATAGATAACAGAGTCCCAATGAAAACGATTTAACGTACCCGCTAATGGATTAAAGTCCAATTTTCTTCTGGTACAAACGACCTAACAATTACTGACGAGAGTATCATTGACAAATACATTGACAATACAACCGTCAGTATTGAAAAATAAATGACGAGGCTTTAAAGCCATTAATATCACAAAGAAATAATTGGAATTATATCGCGCTCATTCACGCGTAATAATTAATAAAAAGCTAATAAAATAATCTGATAAAAATGTAATGTAATAAATTATAATTGCATGATGCTCTCTGTAATGTTGATAATGCATCGTCATTATTATCAGAAAATAATAATACATTTCCACACACAAATTCATTAAAAGCTGAATATTCTCTCTTAATATTTTTATACGATTAATATCTATGTGAAAAGCAAAATAAATAAAAATATCTCAGGAGATCGATCTAAATATCCAACACAATTATAAAATATCTCATTGCGCGGAACTTCTTTTACAAGGCTCCTTTGCAACAGCCTTGTTGTAAAAGCTCCGGTCGGCATTTGAAATTGCGTGTGCAGCTCCTATAGACTCGACTGAAGAAACACCGAGGCGGAGTCGTTAAACTTATCGTCGCCGTTAATGAGTAGGGACTTGTAAAGAGACAGCCAACAGCATTTATCTCTCGTCGCGGGTCTTTGTGACGCGGACTGCAATCAACGGTGTAAAGGAGTTCGGTCTACAAACTCCTTACACGACTAACTTCGTTGCATCGAGACTTTCCTCCTTTATCTCCCACGCGCAAGAAAATCCCGAAAGACATTCGGCATTCCGCGCTTAAGAAACTTACGTCTTCTTCTATACAGGCCACGTATTCTCTTTTGTTCTTTCATGCATTTCGTTCATTGCTTCAGTCACGTCACGTCTTTAATCATCGAGCGTGTACCAGCCAGTCGAGGAGAACAAACTTTAGTTCTTCGGCTAAAACCTTCGAAGGACGGTGCTGAATCGGCTGAAAGTCGATTATTGTACGATCGTGTTTTTGATTGCCAAAGCTGGTGTTATAGGCTTCAGCTTATATAGGAATAAATAAACCACAATAGAGTCGTCTAATAATCGTCTTTTACGTATGATTCCCAATCATCTATTTTAATAACATATTCTGGAGATTAATTAGATTGAAAATCCTAATACGAGAATATTGTATTATAATAGCTTCCAAATTATAAATAATCTAATTTAATCAATAATATTGAAAGTTTGCAGTTTCAGATTCATTTTCACATTTAAATGTACTACAATCTATTATTATAAATTTTCACAGTTCAGATAATATTGATTTACTCAGCTAATTTTATCATTTGGTTTCTTACATGCAGATATTACACTACGTGACTGCAGCAATCAGCAATATTGATTACCGATAATAAATTTCAATTGTTACTCGCGAATTATCTAATTGTACGTATCACATGCATATCGCAAAGAAATGTTTTTCTTCCCATTTTTCACATAGCCTTTAAAATAAATTTAGTAGAAATTTATTATTTTTAATTATTATATTTTTTATATTTCGTCTCTTCAATATCTCGTATCAATTTTCAGATTTTGATAGTAAATTGACAATGAGTCATAGAGGAATGAGAAAGACAGAGATGAAGCTAATCGAACACATATGTGTACATTTAATCATTTCTTTTATAATATTTTTTTTAATGATTAGAGCGATGAATCTATGAGATATTACATTTATAAGTAATATTATATTTATTATATTTATCACAGTAATATTTTTATGTTCTAACCTTATAATTTTTTAATTATATACATCTTTTATATATGATGTCATTTTTTGCATAGATCATTAAAATTTCAAATAGAAATCAAATATAACTTAACATTCACTATTATGATGCAAAGATGTAGCACAACTATGTATTGATCCGTAAAATACAAATGTATTCAGATTATTTAAAAGCCGTCCCAAAATAATTAACATACTAAAATATAATCATTGTGCATATTGAATTTTTATTTATTTTTCATTTAAGTGAAGATATTCAAAAAATAATTATATAATTTTCAAAAAATAATTAATTTCACAGGAATTACGAATGACAAAATACTTAATAATAAATGTAATTAATAAAATTAATAATAAATTGTTTAAATAATTAGAAAATAAATTAATAATTTATAAACACCCCAGATTAATCCCCATGATTGTTCCGCCGGCGCACGATACCTCCACCTCCTCTCAGAGTTCTTTGTCTTGCACCCACAAAAACACTCACACGCACTTTGTCGGCGTTTATTTCTGAAATAAATCACATGAAATGTCTTTTATTATACTACGATGGAATATAAAAATCGCATAAAACTATCATTTGCTTGATACGCTCACGACATTTCATAAACTAGTATAATCTGAATTTCCGCGAAAAGAGGATAGTTTTAATGGATCATTGATACCCTCATAATTATTGATAATAGTATAGGGCGAAAAAATTCTGTAATCAGAATAAGATAATGCGGAATAGTTGTTTTTCGGCTTTAGAATGAAAACTTTGAAAACGCTTTTTCTGTTAATTGATATTTTCTGTTCTGGTAAGGTTAAAGTTTTGAAAATTCGAAACTTTTTGACCCTCTTGCCAGAAACAAAATTTTATCTCGTCTCTTCTGATCAGAGAATTTTTGGCTTCTTAATATACAAATAAATTTATATTACATAATTAAATAATATTAAAATACGAACGTTCATATATAATTTATCACGAACGTTTCATATATAATTACATATAGTTATACTATATAATTATATATGAAAAATTTGTTCTGGATACGAATGTAACATTAAAACGCACATTGTACTTGTTAATAAAATTAAACTCTCGTTGCGACGCCGATGAACTTAGAATTAATTCCGAAACCGTTTTATTAATAACTGAAAAATTCGTAAATGGTGTCGATAATTTCACACCGATATCGCGCGATACGATGCAATTAATGAAGTCGAGTTAATGGCTAATTAAAACGCGATGGACCGTCCAAAAATATACAATCGAAATTCAGTATTACGCAATACATTTGAAACTCATGAATCCCGCTAAATAAATGCATTATTAATAAACGGTCAATATATCGTGGCTTTCCGCTACTTGAATCATTCGAGCCGGTGGTTCGCTTATTACTCCGCGCTTTCAATCCGAAAACGATGAACAAATTACATTTACGATAGACGAAAAATTCAAAGCGCGAAGCGCTACATACAACCGGATGTAAATGTCATTAAAGAAATAATTATTGGCCGTAAATATCGCAATAAAACCATTCCCCTCTTCTGTCGCTTCGATCCGTGCTTTAAACAACTTCAAACAATTCATGAAATATTTACACTCGATAATTATCTTCATCATCTTAATACTTTTATTAATCATAAGTATAGCTAATTAGCGCGAGTAGATAAACGTAAAGTGTTTAGAGAGAGTGTGTGTGTGTGATTGTATATTTCTCTGTTACCCGTCACGATCGCGTTTTGAAGAGAAATGTGATGATACGCGGAGCGGCACGTACCGCTACCTGCTCGACTGTCACCGCGTGAATGATAGCGCGGTAACCTTGTTACACAGCAATCGTTTGTAACTAACATCAAGAATATCAAGACCAAGACTACTGTCCCAAAATATTATAACACTTTACAGAGATACATTCACGTCGGTTGTTCTATTTTTTGTTTTAAGAAAATTATTAGTACTTGCTCAATATTCGTAACAACTATTTATAATTAAACTGGTACGCCGAACCGAAAATTCCTTCCTTATTGATTTAATCGATTATCGATCTTGCAAAATGGTCGCGCAGAGACGTATCGATCGTGACATAAGTCGAACGAGATATATACAAGCGTGTCAAACAAAAATACACACAGACTGAAATTGTGATACAAGTGCCACAATTTTTATGATTACTTGATATCATATACTCTGTGGTATTTATAATCTGAGAGGCTAATAGACAAATTATATTAAAATCTGCCAATAGTTCAAAGACATTATATACACATACTCAGCTCTATTTGTAAAAACAAATATTTGAACCGCGCAGTAGTCATTACAAAAATAAATCCATAATGAATATTGGCTTCCTTATTATACAAGTTAATTTAAAAGCGTTATTTTGCGCTTTGCTTCATAAACTCGTTAGTAGAATCTAGGTAAACGATTAATTTGGGACAATTATGATCTTTATTAAAAAAAAAATTAAATTATTTCTTCAAGTAAAAAATTCCAATGTAAAATATATTGTACAGTATAATGTCGGTTTAATTGATCTTTAGAATACGCTATTGAAAGATTGTACAGTGATCGTGGGCATCCTCAATGAACTGTTTCGCAAGTTTCATAGACAGTTTCGCAGACGAGGGGACCAAATGTTACGATCCGCCACAAAACCCAATAACAATGTCGATACATTGCAACCGAGTACTTTCCACCATTACGATGTTTTTTAACCACCGAGACGGACGCAAAACCTTTTTATTTCTTTCGTGAACGTCGGGCGCGCCGACGTGATGAAGTATAAAAGAGCGAAATAACGGAAGAAGCCGTCATTGAAGTCGAAGAAAGACAAACCACTCGGTCGTGACGACTCGTAAGTTCCCGCAGCCGCGGCAGTACCGGGACTCTGGAACGAAACTAATCGAAGAGCATGACGCAGAAGCCTCTCATCCGTGGAGGGTCGCCTCTATTGACTTAGCAAAGTTTGGATTGCCGTACGGATAAGACGCGCAGCAGAGTCAGCAGGCGAACCGCGGAAGCTTCGGTGAGCTTCAGCCTCGTCCTCGTCTTCACGCGTACCGAAACTTCCGGTCGCGCAGTCTGCATCTAAGCTGGCCCGCGGCGAATCGCGACGACGGCCGGACATGAACCTGCACTAAACCGACATTAATACTTGTACAGTCGTGCCTCGCGAAAATGCCAGAGAGATTCGACGTGTACAAGCATTTGCTTTAGACTGACAAATGTCTTCCTTAAGTGTTTTATAGTGGTTATATTAAGAGCTTATTTAAAATTTATCCAAAAAGTAAAATCGTCGATAAAATACTCTCAACAAATGCTTTTTAAAACACACGTATTGAAGAATTGAAAGTATATTTATTTCTCGTTATGTATAATGCTAATTATTTTATAAAAAATATGCATATATATATTTTTTCCTTTATGGATAATTTTACATAATATTTCATATAATATGCAAATTGAAAGAATCTGTCTAATTCATAAGCGTTAAACAATTCCAAATATTTCATTTCAGATTTGTAAAGAATGTTCTCTGAAAAAAATTTAAGAAATTGAAAAAAATAGAAAAATTAATATAAAATAAAATTCTCTAAGTAAATTTTAAATAATTATTAACAATATTAAGCATTTCATTAGTTTTACGTAGCTTGTGTAACAATATGAATATTAATATCAATATCAAATAAAGAAATATACTTTTTGAAGCTTATGGAAATTCGAACAGAGCGACAGATTAATCATCCGCGTTGCTTCGCCCGAGGAAAGAGTTCCTCGCAAATGTCAGGAAAAGCCAAGTCAAAGGCGGAATCGGAGAATGCGTTTATATCGTTCGCGAAAGACAACGCGGCGCTCGTTGTCTCGTTAAGTCGACAGAGATCGAGCGTTCGTTCCTTTGGTCTGCGAGAAAGAGCATCGCCCCTTTTCAATACGTCAACCCCATTCAACCTCCGGGGACCCTGGAATCTTTTCTCCTAGCAAGGTGACTCACGAAGACGTCCTTTGCATAAGGGAACATGGCCAGCTTTGATAAAGAGAAAAGGATAAGGATCCGAGAAATAACGATGCTGCGCATACATGGATAATTTGTATGTGAAAAATATCCTTTAAAAGTGATTAACGGTTTCCGAGTATGCTATGCTGCATGCAAAATACGAAACAAACAAATCTTTCGTCGTTCATCATTTTTACTTCATAAAAACAAATTATTTATTTCATAAATATATTTTATATTAATGATTTATAACCGAATCATATGTATTTGATATCATTTTGTAAAAAGCTTCTTTTCGTGAAACATATAATAATCATTAAAACAAAAAGAATATATAATAATTACTAACAAGAATTATCCCTAAAAAAAGTCTTTTAAAATATACATATTAAAAAAAAAA
>QKQZ01040941.1:0-40399 GCA_003595255.1 Solenopsis fugax
TAAAAATTAGTTTCATAGAAGGTTTTGAAAAAAGTACATTTATTTTGAAGTTTGAAGTGTTCAGTTTTAACAAAAATCAAAGAGATGAGTTATAAGACGGAAAACAGGGTAAATAGATTTTTTTTCTTAAAAAAATATTGAATTTTATTTATAAAAGTTAGCGTGGGGTCTTTTGGACCCCTCGTGACCGTAACGGATCCTTTGGCTCTTAATTGGCACAAAAGAATTCTACATTTAATTTATTTCCTTGGAGCCTACCTCGTTTGCGAAATTACAAAAAGTTTTGTTAAATGTTGTAAAGTTTTTGGGGTACCAGTAACTACAAAATTCATATGATCACTATTCAACCAAACGTTAGTTGATCTTACCAAACAATTTCTTTCAGTGCATATACTTGTTTTATAACATAAGAAACTAATATTACAATTTAATATCTGAAATATCATTGAACCCGTGTTAGTATTGATTTTACTTATTTCCATCGTTACGTAAAAATAGAACAGACTTTAGACTCGTGTTTTATATACTTATTTAATTTATAGAAGTCATAAATTGTATTAGTGACTTACCTTCGTTAATCTCGATCGTTTATACACTTGACAGAGATTGACGTAAAACGCGCTGATCAGCTGACAGCTGTGAAAAAGTTTAAACGAGCAAATACTAATTATGTTGAACGTGCAGGATTTAATGTCCGTTCGCGCACATTTTATCGGGGAAAGGCAAGCGCGTATATAAGTGGCGTGCTTATAAAGGAACCAAGTTCCCGTTGCTATCTCTCGCGTAAAAGACGCGTAACGCAGTCGAGTCTACGGCCGTTTAAATTTCATTGCCTTTCGCGCGAAATATTAAGATAACGTCCGACGCACGAGCACGAGCGCCGCGAGGCTGTCTCTTATTCTAGTCTGACAATGAGCCCCGTTCCTGCGCCGTCAACTTGGTCGGTTTTATCGCCCGCGTTAACTCCCGCGAGCATTAAGCGCGTTACCTCGTAAAGGAGCGTTGCTAGTAAATCGAAAGGAGAGAAATTGCATGGCGCCCGGTATAATTACGCGTAATTGTCTGTGTCTGATTAAGCTGGTTACTTTCCGAGGGAATTTTTTAGGCGGTTCACAAGCCACCGCGGCTTTCCATTAGACCGATTACAATTATTTGCGCGATTATCGAGGGAAGCGGAGCATCGCCTCCCGATTCATGAGGTGCGCCAAGTGAGCGGTGAACTGAACAGTCCGATGATCTTTCATATCCTTAGGCTTGAAGATGAACGGCGAAGATTATTCTTACGCTTTCGAGCCTTCGAGCGCGTTTAAATCTTGGCCACACCACAACGTGGTTCTTCCGTTGTCTAACAGAAAAACCACGAGCGTTGGGAACAAGCGTGTAAAAGCGATTTGAGAGAGAGAGAGAGAGAGAGAGAGAGCCCGTACTCTGAATGCAACAATTAGCTTTTCTGCGTAGAAAAGTGCCCCATTCTTTCGCGCCAGATCATTAAAACTGACGCGGAAGATGTCCCGTTGCAAATGGCCGTTCCGCGAATGCATCGTAATACGGTAGCGCTCGCGACGGCGACTTCCTACCGGGAGGTCTGACGTAATCGGGAGGGCGGCGGCGCGAAAATTAGTCGCGAAATGGGAAAAACGAGGGTGAAAAGCTGGCAAAACGTTTCGTCGCAGGAGACGGACAACAGTTCTACGGCTGCACGCTCCCACGATTGACAATTACTGCCGCGGCCGCTCTGATGCGGCCGTTATCGGAGTTAGCGCTATTTTTTCAGGTGCGGCGCTCCTGGTAAAATTAAACAAAAATTTCCATTCGTAACGAAAGCGCAAAAATCGCGGGCGTGATCAGGCGCGGTCGTTTGTCCATGATCGACAGAATTCGGTTCTCTCTCTCTCTCTCTGAAAGAGAGTTCAGCTACGGTGTAGCCTCGGCATTCCCCATGTGCGGAAATCGTCTCGCTCGTGCATAATGAGCACAGGCACTCGAACCACAATTAAGGCGACTTTATATAATTTTCGTTGGAATTTCGGTGCCGTGAAAGTATTGCCAGTCGCATGTCCAGCGAACGTAAGAAAATATATGGATCTAAAACACTGGAAATGCAGGACGGGTCTGCATTGCGTTGCGTTTTTACGTCGCGCAAATAAACGCGAGATTCCATCCGTCACGCGGCGGCATTATAAGAAAGCGCGCGAATTTACGTATAAACGTCTATCCTCATCTTCAACGGCTAACCGAGGATTAATTACATCCCGGGCGGTCGCGAGCGCTAAAACGTTGATTCCATAAAGCGAGGGGTAAGAGTGGGAAAGGGAAGGAAAAAAGGAGACCGTCTGGCGGGGAGTTTTTCAGGGACGATAATTGTACGCCATTAGGTAAGCCGTCCCGACGTGCGCACAATAACATGGGCGATGCAACGTGGCGGCAACGTCGTCCTCGTCCTCGTCCTCGTCGTCGTCGTCGTCGTCGTCGTCGTCGTCGTCGTCGTCGTCGGCGTTGTCGGCGTGAAAACGCGAGGGAGAAGAGAGGTGTACATAGTTGAACCGAGCGATATCAGGTCTCATTGTTCCGCGCGACTTCGAGCTCTTTGTCTCTTCCGTTTCGAAATACCGAGCGCGGACGGTCGGAGAAGGACGGAGAAAGCAACGAGCCACGGTCTCCTGACGACACTTGGAACTTGCCAGTTTACCAGTTGTCGGGGGCGACCTGGTCGTCTCGGCAAAAGGACATGGACGAGACGAATGCCACAATGCAACGCACGCGGGATCTTGCATTATGAAAGTCTCGGTTTACACACCGCTACTTAACCCATTATCGCGTACGTTTCGCGCGATGAAATTCGAAGCTTACGCTGCTAAGAGAAAAACGTAGGAAAGCTCTTCATTTTTAGACTTTATTTTAACTCTTCTGGAAACGGGATATGCGTATTTGTGTCTGAAAACACTTTGCTTCTTTACTTAAAACAGATGCATTTTTCGGTAATGCACTTCAGGGAGAGCAATATTATTATTAATTGACATTACTTTCTCTGATATTACTCGTTCGAACAAATTTTACTTCAAGTAAAAGACGTAGATAAAAGATATCTCGTAGAAAGATGTATGCAAACTACTGTACCAAAACATGTCGTCTGATAAATCTGAGAAAAAGTTAGCTGGAAAACAAGTCTTACATAAAAATGAGTAGACATTTACATCTAATACTATAGTTCATGTATCACAAAACTTTATTACCAAGCATTCTTTAGGGAAAGTATCAAATTTATATAACGTGAATCTTGAAATGCATTTTACAAATTTAGAAATTAAGTCTCGGGTTTTTTTTTAATTTTCTCTGATGATTTGAATATTTTTATTTATGCGATAATCAGAATTGTATGAATTTATTATTTAATTATAAAAAAAATGACCGAGATCCCAACAATACATACAGCTTATTACATTAAGGATGTGTTCTCGTTACTCTTGCCTGTTTTGGCTATTTTTGTACAACTGTTGCACTCTTGTTACAATTCACTTTCATTATCACAGTAAGTACAATGTATCTCCGTGGAAAAGGCGAGGTCGGAACGGCACGCGCTCGCAATTGCTTACGTCACGTTGCTTTTGTTTCGAGCGGTACGGCTTCCCACGTGTAACCCTAGGCGAGGTTGCATCAAATTTTAACCTCCGTTGTGCTCCGCCACTCCGCCGTTTCCACCGTCTTCGCGATTCGCGCGAGGAAAACATTTTACCGACTTTCTCCGACGTTTCACAAAAGACACGACGTTGTATAGCGCGCGAGAGGACCCCTCTCTCGCTTAACATACCGCGCGCCGTTAATTTGGCCCGCGTCGCGAGTGTTCTCTCGTTTTAGAAAGACAACAACTTGAATTGAGCGCGCCAGTCCGAGCGTGAAACTTTATTCCTTCCTTCGTTCGTTATTCAAGTACTCTCGTTAAGTGTAAAATACATTCATAATCAATTCATCACGCGCATCGCAGCGTGCTTTATTGTACCGTCTTTATTACCGCTAGAAAAATTACTTTCTTCTCATCTCTCTTAACCGTTTAGATTACCGCTGTGTAACTGTAGATCTTTGTCTACACTGCATATTTTATGTATATACACGGGAAAACTAATTTTGCTAAAGTATTTAAAAATTTACACAGAGAGAAAAAATTGTAGTGGTGGCAACTACAAGGGGACAATCATACAAAGTTTGTTAATATAATTATAATATATAGTTAAGTGAACTATATTATAGTTATTGCAACTAAGTTTATGATTAAGAAAACTAATAAAAAATAGTTGTATATTATATAATAAAGTAATTACAACTATTTTTTATTATTAATTATTTTTATAAGGAGTCCTTTATATATTTATAATTTTATTTTTTATTAGTTTTCTTAATCATAAACTTAGTTGCGATAATTATAATATAGTTCACTTAACTATATATTATAATTATATCAACAAAATTTGTATGGTTGTCGCCTTATAGTTATCACCATTACAATTTTTTTTTCTCAATGTAGCTAAATGCAGATCAGAAAATAATTTTAACTATTAAAATAATTATGTAGGACGTCCAGCTATGATGAGCAATGCTGCAAAAAATTTTGACTTTCTAGCAACTAGCTTGAGCGTCCTACATAATTATTTTAATAATCTAACAAAATTTTAGTTTTGTAATTAACTAAATTTTTAGAATCTTTAGCAAAACTATTCTTTCCGTATGTAATACGTGTATAAATTATCTTTTTTTAAATAATTTATAAACGCAGCAAATGCTTTGAATATATAATGAAGGACATATACATGTATGAGCTTTGACTTCTACTCCATCTAATTGAATAACACATTGTCGATATGTGAAAGGTGATACAATCTACGCACATGGTCGCTTCAAGTTCAAGTTCAAATTAAGATGCAGACTAAACTGGCGATCGCCTAAGGCGACAAAACAGGTCTGGCTTACCTTAATTGTTATATCAGAACGCTAACACTGGTTCTCTCTAACATTCCTTGACCGATTTATTTCACTTTTGCGCTGAATTTACATTGAAATGTTCTAGATTAGAGTTTCCCAAACTTATGTGGATCACGACCCATTTTTTAAAACTGAACGTTTGTGACCTCTTCAGTTATATGAAAAAGCAACGGAAGAAAGAAAATACATTATTCGTTTATACTACTTTACTCCTGTTTATCAATTTTTTATTAACTATTAATTTTATAAATCTATTTCTCAAAATATGAGAATTTTATAAAGTTGTGAAAAATTATACTTATTTTCTGTTTCTATTGATGATATTTTTAATGTCGCAGCGAATTGAATTATTTTAATGTACAAAGAATTTAATAGTAATTTATTTCGAAATTTAGTTTCAATTTCCACCATCGCTGAACCTTTTCACAACCTACCAAAAATCGGCTTACAACTTACCAGTGGATCATGACCTATACTTTGGGGATCTCGGTCTCGGACAATTTAACGTGCATTTTGTTGGAAACACGTATTTATAACACTGTATAGAAGCGAAGAGTCATCCGCGTTTCTCGTTCATAACGTTCGTAACGTTCACCCAATATGAACTCGGGCATGACAAAATGACCGCTCAAAACTTCCTGCATACGATACTTTCGCGCACGGCAGAACTGACGACAGTTCTGATTACGTTTGAATGTGATCTAAATCATGCCTGACTTTCCGTGTTTCTTCTTTTTTTCACATCTGTCCAATAGATTTACCAATCTATCATCGTAAATATACTGTGACAAGAACTATAACAAATCAATAAGCACTATGTTTTTATATAATTTTTAAGCGTCGTCATATATTCTAGATAATATTTTCTTTATTAATAAACAATTTGTATTTTTAAGATAGTCATTAAATTAATGCTTAAAGAGTGTCCTTTCTTGCACTGCAATTAAAATTATTTTAGAAAGTTTAGTTACATCACCTGCATCTGCATCCAGACATTGTTGAACTGATATTTCGTATTTTCTAAAATTCTAAAAAAAAACCGTGTAAAAACAAATTGGGTTCATTATACACATTTCGCATTGCTTTCACGGGTTCCTAAGTTCCAATTATTTCGGTTTCAAGGCTAGCACAAGTCCAATGTACGTCCATCACGTAATCAGCAAGCGAGTCCATCACTTTCTATTCGGAGTGAGAAATTTGACAAACCTCGCGCACATCCTGAACGGTATATTATAGCTCTCGATACGCTCTTTTAAGATGGGACTCGCTTGCTGACAAACTAAAATATCACTCTTTCGAAATAAGTATCTCATGACTTGTCTGGCGAACTGGACACGATCTAATTCGGCGAAGACGTCGTCCGCATTTTTATCGAATTTTCTCTCTGGAACGGGCAGGGCTTTAATTGAATTCATGCTAATTCTCGTGACTCCTGAATTTTCTGCGCGAGATAACGATCGGGTATTCTCACGAGGAACGCCTTTTTCGCGCGGGAGCGTGGGATCGTTCTTTATTTTTCCAGTGGGGCTCGCTTTCCATCTTTTCATAATAAAAAGAATACTCGCGCGAAACTGTCGCGAGTATTTTCAGCGACGCGGAGCGCTTCATGACCGGGAAACATTTTGCGAAACGTCGGGTTATATACAGTCGGGGAATTCCCAAAATAGTGTGTACCGCGCTTGAGTTCTACCCTGGGAATATTTAAAAGAGGTGCAGTCATGAGAGGGAAAATGATATCGTGCGAATTATACGAGAAATATATTTTCCGCCGCTGGTGCGCGACTTCCCGAAAACGATAACGAAATCTATGGCATCAATCGTTATCAGCGATTAAATATCATTTAATATCGAGTATGCATTTGATCGCGCAATTGTTCCTCATTTTCATTTATCTGTTTACTTGTATCGTGTTTGATGACAAATATTGCGTACGTCCCGTTGCGAATGCCGCATTGGACGAGCTATAAACAGATTGCACATACATTAAGTTGGTCATTTATTACGTATTTGTCTCTTGAAAAATTATCTTTGTCCGTCATATTTTTGAAATATGTGATATATAATTGCTGACGTTTTTATTTTGACTATTATCCTGTGTTTTAATTGAGCCACGAATGTACTATGACTAAAATTGTTATCGTTTATTTTTTAATTTTGATTTTTTTATGCCTAATTTAGTATAAATTTAGTAGTATTTAGTAGTATAAATTCGCTGAGCAATGCCACATTTCCAGTTTCAATTTTTAAATATAACTAAACTGCTTAGAATTTACTGATACATTTTTATATTTGCGCGTGGAAAGTAAATGTTGCAAATATGCAACATTGGTCGCTAGAAGATTAAATAATTTAATTTTAAAATTTTATTAAATTTGGTAAAAATTTAGTTTATTATTTACTAGGTACATATTAATATAAACAGTTTACTTTGAAAATAATCACAGAAATGAAATACTTATATGTAGCTATTTATTTCCAAGTTTGGTGTTAAAATAATAAATTTCGACACACATGAAAAAAATAACCAAATGTTATTTAATTAAAGGAATTAGTTTCAGTTTGATGTTTTAATATTTAACAGTGTAAGTTTGCATCGACATTATTGCTTTCGTACTTTAATATACAATAGTTTTGGAACGCTATATGGTAACTTTAGAGTTTAAGTCGTTCACCACAAGACGAATTATCGGAATATAATTAATGCGCTTTACTTGACGTCACATTCGATGCTCACGCGTCCATCATTTCCGCGACGGGAAATAGATTGCTGTTTATTAATTTATTTCTGTTTCGCGTGAGACTACCTCGCTCTTCAGGATAGCCGATATGGACGCGTTATCGCCCGTTTCGGCAATATGCAGGTACACCGAATTAAATTCGCGTTGCACGTGCACCGCTCCGGTTGGACGGCCATTAGCCATCAGCGAATTATCCGGCGACGACCGGATTTTCTCGCGTCAGCACCATCGTACGAAATATTCGCTCGGAAATCTTCCTGAAATTTACATGAGTCTAGAAGCGGATCGCGTTATAATCGCCAACGCGTCGAATTTCACTGATTTCCGTTGAAATACCACAGCCACATGATGGCTAGCGTTTCTCTCTTTCTCTCTCTCTCGATTATCCTGTTCCCGTTAATGTTCCCGATTTTCTGCATTTAAACAACTAATCTTATTAAAGAAATCTATTTACTTTATTGCAATATAAACATTTAATGAAAATCGACAGAAACTATTGCAATTTTGTATGTGCTTCTTCTTTAATGTTTATTCTTGATTCACATTTTTTTAAGGCTTATGAAAATTTAAAAATGAAAGGATTATTATATACAAGTCGCACATTTTGCTGAATAAAATCTTTGCCAATGATCCTCCGTTTCATGACGTCTCGAGACGTGCATCACATGTAGCATCACAGTCGCAGTAATACTGACCCACAAAATCCCCAGCGAAAAAGGCACGCGCGAAGATGGTAGAAAGTTCATTCCCAAAGTGTTTATTCCGGTCAGAGACTCATCTCCATCTCCGGTTTTGCGTCTGCACTGGCGAACCCGGTAGAATAGCGGGAAATTAGAGCGAGTGAAAAGGTCTTAATGATACATGCGGAGACCCTTTCACGATAACCGTGCACACAATTTCCGTGCTTCACACGATTTTCTCGCGGGTGGAATTTTAATCGCCGCTACTCGGCTACATTCGTAATTAACATCCATCATTGTTGCTACTAATTCGCACCTGATTTCTGTTATCGCGCTTCATGCCGCGAGAAAAAAGAGCTTTGATTATTTTTTCCCGTCACGGTCAGAAACCGCCTTAGAAATCGTTCACTGAATTGGTCCACTGAACGAACAAAGTTGCGTGTAAATAACGATACATAGTAATTTTAACTTTCGAATATTATGTTTAATTTTGTTATTGTAACAAATTTTAATCGTATGATTACACCTCAATGTCGCCTTGCTCTCTATTCCTGCTTCTCAATCTCTACTTACTAATATAATGCTATTATATTATAATGTACGCTATATTATTATGCTGAAATTATTCTTTCGTGAGAGATGGCACGAAGATAAGTTGTACAGACGTATTCATTCACACACAATTTTTACGCTTCCTTTCTTAGAAACGTGATCGATTAAGAATACGCGATACATCTTCGTGACCGGAGTTTATATTATTGCGCAAGTGGAAGTGAATAGAGAAACTCGCCTAACGAAATTGTTTTTGTTCAGAGATATATATAAAACGCACGTTTCTTTCTGGCGCAAAACTCCTGACATTTACCCCCTCGAGGCGTATTTCGCTTCATCCCCTACGCCGGCGCCGTTCGAAGAGCGAAGTTGGTGCACTCGGAAATTTCGTTTTCTCTCTTTCCATTCTGGCACGAGCCGAATCCGCTTATGACGCTTCTTAGGATTAAGCGCAGTGCCTTCGATGTTCCATAACGAGCGAGTACGCCATAAGTCGCTTGATCAAAATTTCAACAGCCGACAACGCCAGACGTGGTGTAGGCGCTGCGGCCGCTCTATTTATTAATTTCCCACGAGATCGTTTCGTTACCATTAATTCTGAAGTTTTTTCGTACGAGTACTATTCGTTTAATTTAAAAAAGCGAAATGTTTGTTAGAAACGTCAGACACACGAGGCTTTTCGCATTTCGCAATTGCATCGTGTGTGTTAATCATTAAAAGATGATATAAACTGGTTTTCTGCTACAAGAAAATGGTATAGTTAATTATTGTCGGATAATTATGTAACATGTACGTAACGTTGGAAAAACTTTTGACGCTCCGATGCCCAAATTCCGGACATTTACACGTGAGATACGCTCTGGGATAACGCGTCGCGGCGCGCATTCGGAACGCGCGTGTAATTGAGATCAGATTAATTGGCAAGCGAATTGGTCCTCGATGACAAAAGCTTTCCAAGTCGCCGAAGGTGTCCAATAGAAAATTCTGGATCACGCAACCGAAACGGCGTTTAACCCCAGTAGATCGGTCGACGTTTTGTCAACGTTCAAAAGGGCAGTGACATTGACGGACCAATTTCCGTGGCGGGTACTCGCGCGTGCCCGCGCGTGCTCGCCAAGCGCATTATGCTCAGTATCGATGTTTTGTCAGTGGCCGTACCGACACGGATAACCGCGAAACGTAATAACGAGACCGCGAGCAGACGTGTTCTACGCGCACGAGAGGTCGTCTCCCTCTCCGTTGTCATTCTCGTTCCCTCTTTCACTAGCTCATCCGTGCTACTCCATCACGTACGCGCGTGTGAGTGAGACTGCCAATTAGTCACTCGAGAATAGTACTTGATTAAGTGCCCCGAGGAATCCGAAGATCCATGCACATTAAAATGAAAAGAGAGAGAGAGAAAGAGAAATTAACTCGCTTATTTATTTTTACTAATTTTTACTCGTGGTTTTATCTATCTAGAAATGTGATCTCGTGATTTAGACATCCGAGGACTGAAATGCATTAATATCCTTGAATAGTCTAATATTTCAGAAATTGAGATTTTGCTTACTTTGAGGATAACCATAATGACTTGATATGTGAGGCGATTTCTTTAAGATTTTTCTTTATTTGCATGTAGAGTAATGAGCGGCTTTTAGAGGTCGCGTTTACACACGTGTAGAAAATTCACGATACGCAGAAGGAAGAAGAGACTCGCGTGTATCACTGTAATTGAGTGTTGACGTGCTCTCAGGCTCGGACGGCGAGAATAACCGCGGGATAAAAAGGGCGGGGACGCGTCATCTCCGGCAGATAAATGTAATTAAAAGTTGCGCTATGAGCTCGCTTTTGCGACAGACCTTTTAACGCAGCGCGACATTTTTTCTCCTCTCTCTCTCTCTCTCTCTCTTTCTGTTCCCGTTATATCTTCTCTTTCTTTATTTTTTTTTGTCGTGTCGCGAGCGGTAAGCACGTGTAATTACCAACGAGTTGGCCGCGAGCGAAGATGACGGGGGCACTAGCCCGTATGAAAATTATCGCGTTTCGCGAGAAAAATGCAATTGAAAGTTTTATTAGCAGAGTGGCTCGCGCTCCATTTTTTTTTTTTTTTTACTTCCNCGATGTGTTGCGAGACACGCGTGTAATCATTCGCCGGTAAACATACCGCGGACCAGCGCGATTGAGAATTGTCCATGCATATTGCCATTCTCTCCCTCCCGTGTGCCCACCCCTTCGTCCTCTTCTGCTGCCAGCGCAACGTTACTCCGGCCGACAAACAATTTTGCATAACATTTGTTTACACGGTCGTCGGGCGCGTGTTCTTTCTACCGGTAACTGCGACGTGGCAACTAATTTGCTACCGCTGTCGAACGACGGCGGTTTTGTTCATTGTATTTTAATTCTGGCCGTGTCCCTCAACGTGCGACTGCAATGAGATACGACGGACCGCGAGTGAAAGGATTTGCGTTACGTTTTAATTTTTCCGATATCGCGTTGCGGTTTTTATCATCGTGTGAGAATGACTGTCATTACTACTAAATCATCTGACTTCTCGATGTCTCAATCCTGCTGTTGCGTGGACTTTGCTTCCCTGAACACCGAGCAATTTGTCGAGATAAAATGGAAATTTTTCATTTTTATAGTCGCAGAGCTGTGTTATTAGTACTTGGATATTTCTGTTACATTCTTCTCTCTTTCTGTCTCTTTCTGCCATATGATTTGTCTTTACGTTACTGCTCCACCACATTTGAATTTGACGATCAATCCATTGTTCGTCGAAGCGATGCGGGAAGAAGAAGAAATAGTTTTGCAGCGGTAGAAATTATAGTCATTATAATAACTTACTCCAAAACGCAATTTCAGCATCGCGATGCTGCGCAGAAGGGAGATCGTAATTTTTTCGTTCGCTTGAGCAGTAAGGGATCTGCGCGACGCAAAATGCAAACGAGAGCGCACCCACTTCACCGCTCGCATTCTTACCAACCCTTATTTTCGTAGGCCGGCTATTTGCTCGATTCTCTCTCTCTCTCTCTCTCTCTCTCTCTCTCTCTCTTCTCGTCGACGGTCCAGGTACAGTTGAACGCGTTTTGTCTTGGCGCGATTCCAAGCCGAGTAGCGTTATTCAAATAGAGCGCGCGCACAATTTTTACGTGGTCCGTCCGACTGCGGCCACTCATTCTTAATAACCATGTCGTACCCAGACGGCATGCGAACTTTGTCTCCTCGTTGGTCCTAACGTGTACCAGACTCTGCTTCTCTCGTCTATCTAGGGACGTCGTATCGCTCATACGTATACGTGGCGCTGGCACACGTTCACCGGGCACCATCCGTCTGCTCGTTCGACGCGCATACGAACGAGCCGTTTACGTATACCAACTCGCTCGCAGTCAGGTACCACCTCGATCCCATGAAATTAAATTTCCTTCGAAACGGCCGCGGAGTTACGCGCGCGAGTGACGTTTCAGAAATTCCTAAGGCGGATATCTCGCGCCCTCTCACTTCCGTCAGCTCTTTCTCTCTATCGCGCTGCCTTCCATCTCTCGTTTTCCCTCCGATTCGTCCCCTCGGTTCGGGAG
Source organism: Solenopsis fugax (assembly GCA_003595255.1). NCBI lineage: Eukaryota > Metazoa > Arthropoda > Insecta > Hymenoptera > Formicidae > Solenopsis > Solenopsis fugax. Next base: position 12,502 of record QKQZ01040941.1, read on the forward strand.
GGGTGGCTCACGTGAAACTCTTGCCCCGTGCCGGAATTACCGGCTCGCCGGCATAAACTCGCGTGCATATATCGAGTGACGTAAAACTCGACGAGCGGGAGCCAAGAGGGACAGGAGAGAGGAAATGGGTGGTGGTTCGGTCCTGAATTTGGCGTTAAATCTCCCGTTCCTCCTGGTCGATGTCTCTTTCTCTCTTTCCCTCCTTCTTCCTCTCCCCCTCGCTCTCTCCACCCCTCTTCTTCATTCGTCAGCTCTCCATCCCTCTTCGAAACGACGCTCGGCGTCTCGCTCTCGTTTCAACTCTGGTACCACCAACATCGCCGCGAAATGGCGGCCGTTCATTCTCGCCTGCAAGAGAGACAGCTCTGTACCATGCGGAAGAGGAGAGAAATGTGAGGCATGGAACGTAATGTGGACGGAGATGGACACAACCGAGAGAGATAGAAGAGAAGAAAGAGAGAGAGAGAGAGAGAGAGGGAGAGGAGCGAGTCGGATGAGCCAGAGTTGTACGATATTGGAGTTTTGAAATCGATAGCCGGTGACGCGCTTTCGGTTTAATCGATGAAGCTCGCACGCGGGGTGCATCAATGATGTTGTATTGTTCGAAATTCTGCTAATCGATCAAGAGTATTATGTACATAACGACAATTTCACGGACGCTCGCTGTTGCATTCGTTTTGTACTAACTGCTGCCGAAAGCAGAAATGGAACGATCCTCGATTATTTCGTTATGAGTGACAATCCTCTTCTCGCAACGATGACATCGATGCGAACATAAAATATTGCATGACCGACGTAATACGAGTATTCGTATCATCAGGGGATGACTTTAGTAATCATACACGTGACACGTCATTGAGCAAAGCACTGCCCTGACAATTATCGTGGATTAACTCTTTAATTCAACTGCATTGATTCAACAATATTGAAAAATTCGCCAGTAATAGCAGATAGTAGTGAAACTCTCTAAGAAACAGTCTTAAGCAATCATCGATGAAGGTTTCTCATTAATTTATAACAGCGTAGACACCGTAATACTGTAGATATTAATTTACATAGAAGTAATAAATGTTGAAATGTAATTGTAGTGCGCTACTCGTTCGTCTGTAATTTCAGGACAAGCGGTATAACTTGTCTTGCGGCCGTACGATGAATCGTGGTGATTAAATTTATAATCAACTCCGACTCGCGCGGCAATCGTGTAATTTCGTGGTGTACACGATCCGCAATCGCGCCCACCGCGCGCGATTCGCGTCACTGCATTTTCCGCGTTCTCCGTTTCTCTCAGAGCCTTTAAGTGAAATTCAATCGGTTCTTACGAATTGATCGTCGCAGGCGCCGATTTCGAAACCGACTGCGCGACCCGATAATTCGTTCCATCGTCTGGTAACGCGACACTTATTGTATCGCGGCGCAGGTTTACACGCCTTCAACTAGGACGTTGGAACGAATGAATAAGGGGGATTAAGGTTGCGCGAATGAAAAAGCTATATGACACGCCGTAAGGCCGTCCGTGACAAAACGGGCGTAGGGTTCATTTATCTTGTCCTGACTCCCATTGCCTTCTTAAAGGTTGACGCTTTGTCGTTTTATTGTCCCCTTTTGTAGGAAACTAATTTTTTAATTATTTCTCGAGTCGTAAACGTCTTGAATAAGCTTAGTCTGTCGAGAAAAACCGCGAGTGAATCTTCTGAATAATAACTTGCGAAACTCGCACTGAAATATAATTGAAAAAAGCAGTTGATAATTCAATTAATAATAAAATTAATGAAAATGACAAACAAACATCGTTAGCATATTTAATATATAATTAAAGAAAGTTTGCTAATTGTATATAAAAGTAAATTTTAATTTCCCTATTTGAATTCTAAGTGATTTTAACAGAATAGAGAGTAATAGGAGTGAAAGAGCAACAATTAATGATACAGAGGTAAAATGTCGCGGATGCATCGTAGCACCTGCCATAACCGATGATAATTTGATGCCGCCTTCTCGCAATCGCGGTCGTGTCTTACCGTTGTACTCGACATTGCCTCGCATTCAGCGAGGTAAACATCGTTGCGAATCGCCGATGATTTCCCGAAAGGCGCGCGTGCCAGAATTAATCCTGTAATTTTCTGGTTCCGCATACGCGGCTTATCGTGAAATACGCGGCGAAGATACACACAACGGTGCTTGCCTATCTCCTCGCATTGGTCACGGCACTTTCTCCGCGGATGTATCCCGGCGTGGAATTTCGATTAGGTCTCTATCATCACGAACACATCTTCGCGCGAACGAAATTCTACTTTCGCTTAAGTCACGTGCGTCCTCCATTTCCGCGGGGTTTTATCGCTCTGTTAGATTAAGACCGGATCCGTGCGCGAGCACGTGCCAACAAGCAAACCACTTGATTTCGTTCGGATTGAGATGCACCTGTAATTCGCGCGCGAATGTGGATTATCGGCGTTGCGGCGATAGTCGGGCGAGAAAGTTCCGTCTCTCGAACGCTTTAATCTTTGCATCAATCGTATCTTCCTATTAATTATATTTCTTGTAAGGTAAAGATCGCTCGCCCACGCTAATTTGTGCGGCGCATGTTCTTCCGTTATTTCAATCAGCTCGACACCCACGTTTTTTTGCAACGTGTTAGCGTGGATAATCAAGACCCCGTTGCAGCCTCGGCGCACGCCTCCACCGCGATCGATCGTCTGAACGCACGTAATGATAGCATCGCAAGAAACGGCATAATTATAATTTTTATAGAAGGGGAGTATCACTCGCGAACAAACAATTCTGGTTTGACGCGTCGCGTTAATGGGATTGTAAATATTTGGCTTATGTGTCGCGCGCAATCCACGATTAGGTAAAGAGTTAACTCGTAATTAGCGAATGGCAAAGCTGCGCTTTCGGTATTGTGCAAGCGCCGCATCCACGCGTATTTTATACATATATACGTATATGTATTTAAAATGTGTGTGTATGTATATATTGAACGCAGGGAGGGTTATCATACGTTCTTTTTCGTTAAATTATCATTCTCTAAAAGCGTATCGGATGGAATTCTCGGCTCTGTTTCACAGAGTAATCCTCAAAATTCATGCGGAATTAAATAATGCTAGATTAAAGAGTTGGTATTAACGTGCTTTCAAGACCCCGATCTCGCAACTGATTTTTATCGCGCGATCCGCGTATACGGCACGCAGCAGTGGTTTGTCGTAGCCAAGGGCAGACGGAAACGTAAGCACGGTCCGATGACACGCGATCGATTTTTCGTAACGCCGCCATTAGAACGGGAAAGGTGTGCGCGAGCGAGAGGGCCAATCAAACTGTCATTTGTAATCAATTAAAAGCCAATAAACCCGATGCTGATTGGACGACAGTCGCGGGAGTATGCCGCGAAAATGAGTGCAATAATAGCGAATCATTAACAGCGGTATAGGGTTTATTTCTATGGGAACACGCGACGTCATCGTTGCGCCGCGTCGCCAGGTCGACCGGATTGTTGTCGGATTGTTGAATTCTGTGCCGGACGTTTCCGACGCGAGCTGCGTGACGCGAGTTGCACCCTCGACGTCGGATTAATTCTGGCGCTGTTTTCTAATTTCCCGTCGAGCTTCGTTGTTCGTGTAACGATGCTACGCCGCGCATTTAAGAGCTCGCTCGATTTCCCGAGGATCGGGCGGAGGCGTCGCGACAATGCGCGCTATGAACGGAGCGACGGTTGCTCCCCCATGAAAATTATGGGGCATAAATTGGCCGGGGTTCTCCGCCCGTTCCATCAGAACGCGGAATCCGCCGGTTCTCTTCTGTTTAGGTTTAATACACACGGGTAGTAAAACCAGAGTGATTACTCTTCCTCTCCTTCGAGAGAACCTCGACGTTTCATCTCTCGTTCGGCATTTTAATTACGTTTCATCCCGAAGTAAAGAATTTCTTTAAAATCACTTAATAATTCATAATCTCTTTCGTTTGTAAAATCGAGAATGTGCCACTGTCGTCTTTTTGTATAAATTGATACACGTGTGAAGAGTCACGTCGGAAGCAAGAGTTTCACTTTGAAAATTGTTTCTTGTTATCTCGTTGTGTTTTTTACACGCTTTAAAGAGCTTGCGTGCTTGAAATTATTTAAGGATACGTAATTGTAAAGATTAGAATGACGTTATCGTTGGGTACATGGGTAGAGATAGACGCGACGAGCATGTCGCTCGTAATAGCCCGGATAGGAGGAGAGATTCGCGGACGCCCGGTGCACGAAATTGCTTGCCAACCGGCCTCTTTTCCGGCCTCTACACTGCCGCGATTCGTGTAATCGTGCACTTCGCTCCGCTTCTCGCCACGGTACATAGAGAAAACGCCGTGTACCTACGAGTGGCCACAAATAGGTGTAAATGCATCGTTCGACACGATAACGCTCGTACTACTTGCGAAATTTGTTTTTCTTTTTTCTTTGTTCACTGATACAGTATAATGGTGTTCAGTAGCAGCGCAATTATATCATCTCTGACATTATCGTGATTGAACGTAGCGATATTAATTCAATCTCTCGGTATGCGTAAAATGATTTAAATGATATTTGAAAAATGCAGGAACGCGCACTCTCTCTCTCTCTCTCTTTGGTTTCCATAACGATTTTCGAGGAACGAAAGATAGAGTATCCAATCTTCCCGTGTTCGTAAGACGCGCGATGCAAGTGTATTCGAGTCGATGCATCACGTCCGATAGCCTCGTTAGTTACTTTGCGCGTACATCACGGAAATAAAAAAAAAAACTTGTAAAACGATGCGACGTCTCGGTCAGGATAAAGAGAAATGCCGACAGGGAGAGGAGGATAAAGCGCATGGCCACGTTCGCGGATGCATGCGACACATGGTCTGTGATCGGTGGGGAAGGGGATGAAAGAGAGCCGGTATAGGTGGTGGAAACGATTGGGCGGGGGTGGTTGGTTTGACATGGGGCTCCATATAATCAAACCAGCTCCCGTATTTATGGTCGAGAGCCATCCACCGTACCTGGTGTGTACCCATTCCTCATTCCTGCGCTCTCCCTCGTCTCTGTCTCTTTTTACCCTCCTCTCTCGACACAGGGCTATTAAATTTGGAAACTCTATACCTCCAGCCGCGCGCGTTCACGTACACACGTACGTGTCATAGCCGCTCGCTCTCGTTGGCGCTACGCGTTTTCGTCCTGCTGTGCGTCGGCTCAAACCTACTGCGTTTTATAAGTGCATCAAAGTTAATGGCGGAGGCGCTCCCTCTGCAATTCCGCGTGAAACGCATCCCTCCAGTCCGCCCCCTCCGGTTTGCTCCCCGGCGCGGAGATTTGTGTCTGCGCCCACGATAGTCTGTTCTCCCCTCGCCGCAGGGAGGCGAGCGGAGGACTGCAGGTGCCAAGATCGTATTTTTGTTTACAATCCCCGACGAATCTGTACTTCGTACGTACGTACGTGGAATATGGTCGCGGCAGCGTTTCGACTCGGGTGATATCGCGGTAACGACGCAATGGCTGAGCGCACCTTGCATCCATGTGCAATTGTGACGCATAAAAGATCGCTGTAATTCAGTCGGCTCCCCCCCTCGCTTCACCCTTCCGGGTTTTACTGCTTGGCGCGCGGGAGAAAAGGGATGACTATTAAAAGCTGCCTCTCTACGTCGCGACGAGCGCAAAACGACGAGGCTTCATTGGCACTCTCGGGGCATCCGCGAGATGCTCCGATTTACGAGTTACGTATCGTATTATATTATCGGTCTTTATGCAGATTCACTTCGCTGCCGCGAGACGGTTTCCTCGAGAATCGAGGAGAAAGCACCGCGACTATGATTAATAGCGCGCTCGCGTGTCTCCGCGGGCGTCAATTCGCTCGTTTTGTCCGCTAAATGAGGTTTCGATGTTCGCGATGTCGGGCCACGGGACGACTCCCGGCACGTAACGTTGCGTTGCGATAATCAGGTAACACACGTGAATTCACGCCCGTTACACATTACGCCTCTGTCTGTAACACTGGCCGATAACTCGGCGTGATAATCGTGTTTAAGCGCGTTCACACTATCTGATTCGCATAGAGAAATTATTGTGCGTGCGTTGAACGAGAGCGATGATCGTAACGCAACTTTGTTATCACTCTCAATCGCAAAGTGTTTGTACACTGAGAGAAAAAATTGTAGTGGTGGCAACTATTAGGGGACAACCATACAATTTTTGTTAATATTATTATAATATATAGTTAAGTGAACTATATTATAATTATTGCAACTAAGTTAATGATTAAGAGAACTAATAAAAAATAGTTGTAATATACTACATAATATAATAATTACAACTATTTTTTATTAGTTCTCTTAATCATTAATTTAGTTGCAATAACTATAATATAGTTCATTTAACTTTATATTATAATTCTATTAACAAAATTTGCATGATTGTCCCCTTATAGTTGCCTCCACTACAATTTTTTTCTCTCTGTATAGGACCGCTATTCTTTCGTACGTACTAAAGGGAGAAGAAAAACGGCTGAACACGATAAGATGCATATGTCAAATATTTGTAATAGCTTACTTTTATATGATTCTGAATATCGAGTTGTGGCATTTGTTAAATTAATGTCGCATCTGTTAGTGTCTCGTATAAAATGCATGCAATACTCAGCACACATTAATAAACCATCATCAGAAATCAATTAGTTGAAATATTTTATGGAAATGTATCTTGCCGTCAATTAAACGCTGACCAATATAGCGGATGATGGAGGAGCAGTCTGTATCTAGAAATTCATTATGTTCGTCGCTTGATGTTATACGAGTATTGATATGAGTGAGATTTTATGAAACTATCTCTCTAAAAAGGATATTTATCTCGATTTTTTTTTTTTTACCGAAAAAAGAAATGTCCCCGAATTATTCGAAAAATACAAGTTTAAAGTAGACACGGTTTGTCAAGAGACACGTTGTATATAAACCTTTCCTCGTACTCTTAAAAAAACAAATTACAGCACATATACTTTATTACTGAGCGAGTGTATTAGAACGCATCGGAGCGCAGTTTTTCTCGGACGCAGCAACGTATTTTCGCGTGACGCGTTACACGGCCAGATGCACGACCGGGAAAGCTCACCGTGACGGCGTTGCAACTCACGAAGACTGACGTCGACCCAGACAACGGGTTTACACCGTCGAGTTGTGCGGATGTTACAGCCGCGCTTTACCTAACGTCAAATCCCGCGTGTCATTCTCGCGTCCATCAGCTAAAACGCACGAGCTAGATTTTAGCATCAGCGACGATGCCACCGCGCCGGTCGCGGTCGATCAATTCGTCTGTTCATTCTTCGCTTCTGATCAAACGAATCGCAAACTGATACATTCGCGAGCGTGTATAATTTTACACGCACGTATCCCTAACCTAACGCACGAAGGGGAGAGGGATTGAAATTGAATTTATGAATGCACTCGCGAGACGAACTGCAGGGGGCGAAGGGGGTCTGCGAGGATTCCACGCTTCGTTCCGATTTTCATTATTTCATCTCGACTGCGACGTTCATTCCTACTCGTTCGATTGACATCCCGCATCCCCGTGCCGTCCCTTGATATGGAGAAATTTTTTTAACGCATCCTATCGAACTTCTCTGCGTCCTTCCCGCAGAAGAGAATCTATCGTTATCAGGTCTGTACGTTTTCACGTATATAACCAACTCGCAGGGAGGATAATTGGGTCGCAGTGTTCGCTGGCCGACCCCAATCATCTGGTAGATTACTTTATTCCTTGTTTTTCATCCCGCCGTTCACTTTTTTGACTCGTCGCTCGATTTGTTCACCCTGTTAGAACAAAGAGGATGTCTACTCGAACCTCACAGCGACATTTTCAGTAACTTCTTCAGTATAACTCTTGATATTCCCGCATTTTTGCCGTGTCATTAAAAATCAATCTTTAATACGAGTATCAAAGATAATAACGATGGAAGAGCGTCGAATCAAATGCAAAATATTTATTTGTTAACAGAATAACAATGTGTCCTAAATTATCTCTATATTCTGTAAATGTCTGTGTCTTTATAATTACATTTTATAATAGTATTTCAAAACCAGACATTTGTTACACCGCAGATAAATAAACTGATATGTGAAATTTCCGATTCTGGTTCGAGCAGAATTCTACGTTACGTGGTTTAATGCCAATTTTCGTTCACTCGATAGTGACTTTTAAAGCAACACATGCAAAAATGCATTACACGCATTCCGTCGGATGAAATTTCATTCATGCGTTGTGCAAATTTGAATTATAATATATTTTTACTGTAAAATATGTTCCATCGCATCAATTATTCCAGATTGAGGGAGGGAGAGAGGAAGAGTGGCTTGCATTAATTTTTATGTCGCGTTAATTTTCACGATGGTATTCCGAGCATAACGAGACGAGAGAAAGAGAGAGAGAGGAGAGAGCGCTCCCCGTGATACGTGCATAAACCATAGCCTCGTTGTTCCCACCTTCAATATCCCGGCAAACTCGACCGTACAGCGAAGCAAAACAGATTTTACGTTTCTCCGAGAGCATCGAGCGCACTAGGCCCAACACTATTATTTAAGAAGCGCGTCTCTCTGCCGGTATACATTATTTATGGTACAAATACTGTGTATGCGGCCACGGCCACCGTCGTGGCTGCCGGCGAATCGATTTGCGAAACTCCTCCCTCCCCAGCGCATGTAAAACGCGGAGGCGCGGGTTCCGCGTCCAATGATATAAACGATATGTTTCACCATTCCTGGTGTTTTACAAGAATCCTCTTACACTACCGTGGGCAACGAGCCTCGCCACCGTAACGGACAACGGAATAAGCACGCGGGGAGAGGAAGTATGCACCGGTGTTCCACCGTGTCTCATGTTTCTCCTCTCATCCGGCGAACGTTCTCCTTATAGGTCAGCCGCGCATAATGTAACCGTGCGCGCTATCAGTTTCCTCATCCCGTTTTATTGGAGCACGAGAAAAGTTGGGCGTGTGTGTATGTGTGTGTGGGTGTGTGTGTGTGTGTGTGTGTGTGCACGCGCATCGGGGGGATAGGTTGCATACGGCCCGTCGGATGTGCACGCCGTGCACGCCGCCGCAGCCGATGCAAAGGCGACCGGGCCGTGGAAAGTGACGGCGGCGGCGTTCTATTTACGAGGCGCGTCGCCGAGACACGCCGGCCGATCGAGAGTCGACCTGCACGAGCAGCCGATTAAGGTGGTTTGTTGCACGAGCGCGAACGGGCGACGGGAAGAGTTTATTCTCTCGAGAGCAGAGCGTTTACTCTCGCCTTCGGGCAAGGTAGGCCTTCAAAAGGCGCACGAAAAGAGGGAAACTAAAGATATAATTGAATATCTGTCGCATGTAATCGATACTAATTGAGTCGTATTAGAGTCAAAATGTAGAGTGGAAAAATAAATCATAGGCTGGCTATATAAAACGATCTTAGATCGAGGCAAACGATACAGTGTCGAAAAGCAAATTAAGAAATGCCTAGGGCGTATGTGTAACATAATGTTAGCATACATTAGAAAGTTCTTTTTTTTTCCTTCGGAAGCTACTTAAGTCCTCTCTGATTCAATTATAATAGCGTAAAGAGCTCTTCTCAGAGTGCTGGGACGTGAACGCACGGCGTCAAGAAAGGGAGAGGATGCGGGAATTGGAGCAAATACATCAGTTTGGCCAGTCGAGGCTAAATTTATTTGCGATGTAAGGTGGAGTTTTCGTAAGAAGTACAACGTAGAGAAAGCATAAAATGAAGTAAGTGGCGTGGAGATGGTAGGGGAATCGAAGGCCAGAAAAGGAACACTGTGTGTCTTGGCCAAGAGTAAGCGGTCATACCTTCTAAAGCGGGACGAAAAAGGATGAATAATGCAGTAGTCGCGAGTCGTACGCCCGTAATTATTAGAAATCCATCGACGGCGTGTCTTAATCGTCATCGTAAAACGACGGAAGGTCGACGAGCCCCGCGACGAAAGCAGCTGTATACTTAAAATAATTTATAGTCGGCGTTGATAGCCTAGCGCGCAAACATACTAACGAGATTTTCCCAGTAACAGCGCGCTTTCGCTCCAAAATTTTATAGAATATAAAGCGAGACATCTGCTTTCATCGAGATTATATCAACCGCGTTCAAGGTATCGTCGAACAAGCAGAATCGGAACGGAAGAACTCCATCGTCGTGGACCATCAGTTAAGGAACGGCGTCTGTAGGCTCTACAAATTCTGTCGGAACCAACCAAGTCGGGACGTGATAACGATCATGAGGAGTGGCCGGGCGGGCGAGCGGGCGGGCGGCAACGTAAAAAGTCACGTTTCGCCATATTTCGGGGCGAAGAACGGACGGGCGGAAAATGGAGCGCGTTTGCCCGGGCGTCGTCGCTGCGACCTTAATTAATCTGTCCTCGTAGCCGTCAACCCACGTGCAAACGGAACACGATGACGCGCGCGCATGTAGCTCGTGGGAAAGGAACTTACTTTGCTGGAGCACGCAAGTTAGGGTACCCGTGATCCCCTTGCCTCCCTCTTACCAATCTACCTTCGACAACCCTGCGGTGGGAAGTTTGATCGACTAAATTGCCAACGGGCTGTCAGCAACACCGGCCGTTCTACGAGAGTCCTCTCGCTTATGCGCCTCCGTGAAAACCGCCACAATCTTGAGAACGATCTCGCGAGCAAATCCGATTTCGCGGCTGCGATCTTACCGCCGTTCGCTCACAGACAAACGGTATCTACCCAGTTGAGATAGGTCAAGTGAAAAAAAAGTCGATCTCGAAGTCGGGAGAGAATAGAGCTTCGCTGTCAGAAGTAATGTGACCTTTTTTCTTCTTGCTGTACTCAAATTGAAGAATTTGCAATTACCACGCTCATGAAAAATTGTAACAAACTTTTCTCTCACAAGAGGAGATCCAGGTACGCGGATTTTGAAAAGTTCGATATCTCGTAAAAGTAATATATAACATTCAGATGACAATAGGCAATAGATCAAAGAGCAGGATTTTATTTGCTAGTCGAGACCATCTGATAATATTTTTTGCTCAATACATATCTTTATTTTTCCTCATGTTAGGTTCTTAATTTGTTTTATGGTTCTACAGCATTAACATTTTTTCTAAATTTATTTAAAAATTATTTTATTTAAAAATAAAATAATTTACTTTAAAGATCACAAACACATTAAATTATTTCTTAAATATGCACTGTTTAATAAAAATTGCAAACTCGACAGACTTGGGCATTACGGGAACTGATTCTCTAAAGTTGTATTCGCTGTAATATCTGTTACTTAAACTTTAAAATCTTATAACTTTTTGATTTATTGATACCTGAATGTTCGTATTACTTTTGCATCAAACTGTACCTTAAAGTCGAATATTCTAAAATCTCTATTCTAATATCTCTCCGTGAAATATCTAGGTCTCCTTTTGTCAATGGAAAAAATTGTCTGATTAAATTGTTGATAATTGGAAAAGAAAATTTAATGTGTACAGAAAATAGAAACTTATTACGAAATGAAGCAAATTATAACTCAGAATTATACGCTATTTCCTAGGCACTAATTAAATTACGTTCACATAAAGATTTCACTCGGCGGATGCGTATCCGTTTACATCTGCCTACGTTGCATCGCTCTGTGTATTTAGCTTGAAATTTACTTATGCGCCGTACTCCTCGGCGTATACGTCTAATCAACGGTGCTTCATCCCTGCGGTTGAACGAAGTTTGACTCTCGAGGAAGATGGTAGACAACAGCCTTAAGGAACATGCCACTCGCAACAACTTCGAGACCTAATTTAATCGCCACGGTACGAGCTGTCCGATCTATGCGAGCTCCGCGCTTCGCACGTCGATGTGAATGTAACTACGAGTAACTATATCGCTCCTTCCGCCTCTCACTTTCGGACGCGATCTAAGATTTCCTAATTCCTCTTCGATCCGACGACGTCTCTCCCTCTCCTCTCTCTCTCTCTCTCTCTCTCTCTCTCTCTCTCTCTCTCTCTCTCTCTCTCTCTCTCTCTCTCTCTCTCTCTCTCTCTCTCTCTCTCTCTCTCTCTCTCTCTCTCTCTCTCTCTCTCTCTCTCTCTCTCTCTCTCTCTCTCTCTCTCTCTCTCTCTCTCTCTCTCTCTCTCTCTCTCTCTCTCTCTCTCTCTCTCTCTCTCTCTCTCTCTCTCTCTCTCTCTCTCTCTCTCTCTCTCTCTCTCTCTCTCTCTCTCTCTCTCTCTCTCTCTCTCTCTCTCTCTCTCTCTCTCTCTCTCTCTCTCTCTCTCTCTCTCTCTCTCTCTCTCTCTCTCTCTCTCTCTCTCTCTCTCTCTCTCTCTCTCTCTCTCTCTCTCTCTCTCTCTCTCTCTCTCTCTCTCTCTCTCTCTCTCTCTCTCTCTCTCTCTCTCTCTCTCTCTCTTTCTTTTAGGTCTGTAAAAATGTTATATAAAATTAATATCATTTTTTTTCACTGTTTATGTAAGTGTAGTACTACAAGTTATATTTTAAACACCATTGTTGTATTCATAATCTTCGCGGAACGCATTACCATATTTGTAATTTAGAAAGGAGCAGCGCGTTACTAAATCAGATTTAGTTGGTCCGGTCAGTCGTCATAGCAATTACCAAGCCCAGGTGTTCGCTCACCACTTGCCGCGTCTGACCACTCGGGGCCGTTTCTACTGACGTAACGCGCCCTTTCGCGTCTCACTCTTGTTACCGCGAAAGCGCAAAAATATTCGCTTGCGTTACGGCTGATCAAGTTCTTGCACCGGCTCACCATCATCGCCACGCTTGTGCAATCGACGGACGATGCCCCGTCGCGTTCCGCGGCGGCGCGAAAGTCATCGCCGAGCGTACGCGAAAGTGAACGTGCGTATGCTCATCGCCGTGAGCATACGTCATGCGTGCTCTCCTTATTACGCGTGTCCCACGTTTTTACCAAGTCGGCATCTCGACGCTCGCGTTCAGCCATCCGCGCGAAATTATCCATACATCTTGGTGCGGTAGAATGACGGAAATCACTCTGTCGCAACGCACGGAATGATGCTTGTATCGTCCGACGTCTCGCCTTCTCCACGTGCCAATAAAAAGTTTGAGCAGTTTCGTCTTCGACGCGCCTTGCGCACGCCTCTTCTTTGACTTTGTGAAGAGTTACCGATGACAAGGTGGAACATTTTCCTTGACACCAGAGCGCGTCGGATCCGGTCGCAGGTATCGTGGAGGAATTCTCTTCCACCTTTCTCTCCTCGAGCCTCGTTATTGCACGATAGCACAAGCGCGACTACCTTTCAGAGCGTGAGAATGCAAAACTCTAATTAACTGGAGCAAATGAGAGGCGACCTTGGCTATTCTCTGCGAATTTATCTCGTATGAGCAATCGAAGAACGCTCCGGCATGCGAGGCATCACAATATCGCACATTCTCTCTCACCCTCTTTCGCCGTGCGTGTCAATAGTCACCACCCATCGGCTTACACCTTTTGGTTAGCCTCGTAAATTTCAACGAACCAGATTGCACTGCGGGAAAACGCCGCCGATACATTTCGTGTACGCTGCATCGGCGAAAAGGAGATTTATATAATCGGATCATTTTTATTCTTCACAAGAAAGCAAATATTGTTATATAAGATGTTTCTCAAGAGGGAGTGCGCTGTATCAGTTGCATGTTATTCCTTGATTAATTTGCGGTTGTCGAAGCAGATTGAAGCAAACTAAGAGTCTACGTGTCTAAAGTTTCTCGGGGAGCTTATATGTTGAAGTCTGATGTAAAGGCATCGGGTTTATCTTTAATGTTTCAACGCTGATTATTAATTTCGCGCGGAAAGATCCTGAACTGAAGGCTGCGTTCAGTTTGAATAGTCTATGAATATTTTATTGAAAGAACTTTTAAACGTTTTTCTTTTTGGCGCATCATTTTTCTGTTGGTTAGATATTTTGCCAAAAGTGTGAAAAAAGTGTAATTAATAATTTAAGAGATAAGATTGTTTTATAACTTTCATTATTGAAGCTAAACCAGAAAAGTTGAACGTGTTCCTATCCATTTTGTTAGACCGATGTTTAAAGTAACAACCTACATTCGAGTGATCAATTTCTCGAAACGTTTCGTTTATCGATTGCGCGCGTAGTTCTAGTTTGGCGCAAAATATATTGTTTTAAGCCAGGACCGGTGCACTTTATGAGAATCCCGGGCGAAAAAAAAATTTCCCTCCGAAAATCCGACAGTTTCTGGCGCATTTGCCAGGGACATCGCGCGGGAAAAATCATGTTTTATCGGCCCCGCGCGCCATCCGCCGTTTGTTTGTTCCTCTTGTTTTCATTTTTGACAAAATGATATGGACGCCGATACAAACAGTGCGTTTTTCGAAGCTGCCGGACGCGAGAAACGATGCGATCGTTTTCACGGCAAAACACCGGAGGGCAAGCGAAAAGGCAGGGAAAAGGCCAATGGCGGGGGAGAAGGGTAAACGGTCCGCTGGATTTACTAATTAAAAATGGAAATTAAAAGACTCGGCAGAGAAAGAGAGAGGGAGAGACTCGCCGAGAGCTAAGTCTGAAACCGCGGGCGAGCGAGCGCGATCATATATCCGTTCTGGTTTTGCGACCACGAAATTAAGCACGCGAGGACGCACATCGTTCGTTTCGCATACGAGGCGTACGATGGTTCTCGAATAAGAGGCTGCATCACGTCCCGCGGGCGATGTAATATAACCGGCCGATGTCGACGGATTCCCCGACGACCATCTCGCGACGCTATACATAATTGCGTTACTATAAGTGCGCGCGAATAAATTATTTATATCCGACTCGCGTGGCGTCGTGTTGTGTACCAAGACTCCTCGCCCGGTATCGCGGAGCTCTCGGGTATCTTAATCTTCCTGCGGCCGCTTTAATGGAACGCTCGATGAAACTCCGGGGAGCACTCCGTATTCCGTGCTCTAGAAAGCGTCGATGGGTTTCGCGGTCTTGAAATCCCCTGCCTCTCGGAGCTTCGATATTTCGGGAGTTTTACTCGGCGGTAAAATTCGAGAATTGGACTTGCCCCGCGTTTCTTTTCTCCTTTCCTTTTTCAAAGCGTCATTTTTCAGTCGCGTTTTGCCAGAGAAACTTTCATTCGCGCTTTTATACTTTTTTTTTTTCATCGTCCTCTTTCCGACGAAGACGACGGTGTGTAGCGTACGACTCCCGTTAAAAAAAAAAACAAAAAAGAAAAAAAATGGAAAACGGGTGATCGCGTAGCAACGGATGATCCGTTAAAACTGCTACATGACGAGCCATAATTCTGACTGATTAAATATGCATGGGATTTGTTGCACAGCACGATCCCGTGCGCGGCCGGCTAACGTTCTCTTCTCTCGTCCGCGGCTTCGCTCTCTGTTTAGCGGCGTTTTCCGCACCCCGCGCACTCCCTCGTCCATCCTCTGTTCCCTGTATTTGCTTCAATTCATTGTTTATCCGTTAAATGTGCGATAAACAGCGGATCTGAGCAAACATGGCCGATAACAGCAGCTTCATTGCGGACGCGACTCATCGATTCCTACGTCCAAAGTTACGAAAACAGAGCCTTTCCTGTCGAGAGTCTCCCCTCACAAATTTCGTTTATTTGAATATCGGTTAATCAATAAAAAGAGGAAAAGAGGATAATTGGATCCACCGTATCTTTCAATCGAGCTATCGTCGGAATTCGTATCGTGCGTTAAAAGTTAAAAAACGTCGTGCAATTCATAATATCGCACGCATGCGACTCCACGTGGCGAGCAATCCCGAAGCTTTCTTTCGGGTGGGATAATGAATTATTTTCCCATATTTCGGAATTTTTGGGATAGTTTAGCGCTGACACACCGCGATCGGCGGCCCCAGCGCGCAGATATTCCGCCTGAATATTTCGAGTATTTGATCGCTTCCTCGCTCGTTCCCCCATTCGACGCGTTCGATTCGTTCGGGAGAGGCAAATCCGCTTTGGTAACTCGCGGCAATTATTAATGTTCTCCATTAGATGTTATCCCGGCGAGGAGAGGTATATAAAAGAGTGACGTACGCGCTTTTATTCTCCGGTCTCTGCCACACGAAACCACCGGCTCGGCACCGGCTCGGCACCGGCTCGGCACCGGCTTTGCAACAAGCGTCATTTCGATGTGAGTGCATTTTGTAATACTTGTGGCGCGTTTCTCGTTAAGAGACGAACGTATCCTTTCAATATTTTAGCAACTAAGCGTATTATTGATGGATTTTAGCACGGATCAACGTCTATTAAGTGACTCGCTTCTACATGGCGAGGGCTGGTGACCTGATGAGCAACTATCCACATGAATTATTATTCTACAGATAAAAAAGAATTAAATAGATAGCAGGGAAATATATAGATAGTGCAGTGTAGTACTGCGTCTTCAAATATCAAATAAATGTCAAAGTGAAACTTAACGGGGCCGAACGAGTCGAAGATTTAAAATACAAGCCTTCGGTTTGTTCGGCCTTTCAATCATCCTTCTCGCTTTTACAATCAGTCCACTCGTGTTGCGCGTAACGCAATGGGCGAATAATTCGATTCGCACCGAGTTCCTCCGTAAACGAACGTTTTAGAATGCACCATCGACGGAGTTTATTGAAGCGGAAACGCGCGCAGAGGAGGAAAACGGGAGTAACGCGGATGCAAGCACCGCCGTACGCACAATTACCCCCTTGTACTGAAAAGAAGGTACACATTTGGTGCGCGTGATGAAAATAGCGACACGAAAATTTAATCCGCGCGTAATGCACTGCGAAATCGCGTCGCATTTGAAACTGCCGCACCCGTTTCTTGTCCCGTAAAGTAAATTGACAAACCAAACGATGTTTCTCGGGAACCCGGGTGTACCGGAAAGGATTACGTTGGATCTGAGAGAGAGAAAGAGAAAGAGAGGCGAGAGGGAGAAAGGAAGGCGAGTGATGATCCATGGCAATCTCTCACGTCGTTTCGTCGCCCGCATCTTGGCCCGCAAGCCAAGGTGACGTTTGTTTGGTTTCATGGATCCGCGAGTTTCGACCGCGGCTTGAAACTACGAGGGTATTTATTTGCATTAAGATTACATTAGACGGGCAGCGCGGCGAAGCGAGTCACCAGCGAACCAAAATCTCCCCGGGATTCCTCGCCGTCCCGAAACGCGGCGGTGTCTCGCTAATTAACCGTCTGTCACCCCTCCGAGACGCCGGTGTGGCCTTATGACCCTAGGCGGGGTTCGGCTAACTTCTTGGCAAACCCTGCCGTCCTTCCGACACCGAGTCCGTAACGCTCTCGCGACCCCATCTCCGTCGCTCGTTTCTCTACCCTCCACTTGACAACTAACCATTTACGGTAATCACGGTGGAAAACAGAGGCGCGCGTTCACGAGAATATCCGTTCACGAAGCTCGACGGTAGCGATTCACCGACGTGCACTCAGCGACGTTGCTCGGGCAACTTGTTCTTCTTCTCCTCTTTTGATGGAAAAAACGAATTCCTACGATACACACTTCCCCGGGCGTTTATTCAACGTCAAAAGAATCGTGAGAACGTAAGAATTTCTCTCGGAGCTACGAAGCTAAGATTTTTCTATATATAACACGGGTGGATGTTTTAGACGCGACGAAACATTGGCATATAGTTGTTGCTATTTTGTAACTAGAGAGACTACGTGTACGTTCTGCAAAAACACATCATATGCGATTTCCGTTTTCTAGTTAGAAATTTTTTATAATGCAATTATCATTGATTAGGAAGTTTTCGAAAAAAAAAATTTGAAACTGACCGATGTCTGACTTCCTCATTATGCGCAAAAAGACGCAGGGTAACTATTACGCGATCTACGAGAGGAAAAACTGAAAAGTAATCCACGTACAAACGAACAAGGGGAGAACAAGAATTAAAATTCACGATCCGATTACGTAGCTAAATGTTTCTGAAATCTCATTTTCTCGAATCTGGACTGATGAGTCGTAATCGATAAATGTCATTGACCCCGTCGCGGAAAGAGGAGGGTGACGGTTGTAGAGTCGCGGGTTCGCTCTCGTCGGACGCGTTTGAATAAGTTCGACCAGCGGAGAAATGGATCCCATTTTTACAAGTACCACGTTTATCCGATAATCGCTACTTACTCCCCGGCGCAGCCACTCGGCCAAACCCCCGGGTAATCTCACGAACCTTAGCTGGCACCCTCTAATTAGCCGTCCGTCACCCTTCGACCGTTCCGGCTTGTTCGCCGTTCGCGCCCCTTCACACGCAACCAAGAGAAACTCTTTCACCTCGAAACTCCCGATATCCCCCAGGTTCAAACTTTCCCGACCCCGTGATCAGATTGTTGACGGAATAAAGACAAACTCTGTACTCTTACGCACTTTATATTTCTACTTGCAATTATACTTTGTTTTGAGATTCCGTAATCAACTTCAAGAATATATTTTTCCTCGAATTCTAAGCAAGAATCTTCAAGAAGATTCATGTTGAAGGAAGAATATTTCTTATAAATATTATACAATATCTTTTAGCGCACTTTTTTTCACGAGCATCTGTAATTACAAAAGCATACGAATAAAGAATGGTTTTGCTGAAGTATCTAAAAATTTTGCTGGATACGGATTTAAAAATAATTTTGTTGGATTGAAATAATTGTGAGGGACATACACAGTTTAAGCATGATGAGCAATGTTGAAAAAAATTTTGACATTTTAACAACCAACTTAAGCGTTCTGCATATTACACATATATACATTATTTTGGTAGTCTAACAAAATTATTTTCAGATCTACATCCAGCTAAATTTTTAGATATTTTAACAAAAAAAATGTTTTTTCCGTATATTAATAAAAAATTACATGTAATGCATGGTACAGTGTGTTTGAAATTTGAGAGTGTAATGCGTGATATAGTGATATGGAATGATATAAGAATTATTTCTACATAATTATTTCCGTCTTTCTCTTTATCTTCATGAGAAAATACGGATTAGTTGACAGATAGTTTGTTACATAAATTTCACATTTATAACTGAGCGGATTTTGATGTATTGCGAAGAAATTTTGTCTACAGCAATTATAATTATTGCAGACATAATTTTATTATAAAGCCATTATAATTACTTTCAGAGATAATTTCTTTGCTGTATGTGTCAAATCTGCTTAATTCAACTTTTGGCTACAGACTTCTTATTAACCAAGCTTGGTTTAAAGCATATAATTATTACGTGCTTGTACATACGTACGTAAGATACATCGCATTAAACGATTTGAAATTTGAACTTTTTACCGCGCACCGATTGGAGCGCCCGCGCGCCCGCAGTTCGTCCGCCAACTTCAGATCGTTGAAATGAGCGTGTCGAGAGTCGCGTACTCGAGAAACATCAACAGCAAATCGCGATCTTTTGTTAGTATAAAACGTGCGTTTCGCAGAATTCGCGATCGAAAATTGTGCTATTATTGTGCTGAATACTGAATCCCGTATCACTCTCCTCCGCCTCTCTGTATTTCCGGATGAATGTCGTGTCGCATCGCGTCGTACAGTTAACCTTGCTTTCCATGCACGCGTTGTCGCGCATTCAACACGCGCAAAAAGGAATCTCAATCTCTGGTCTGTTTACACGGGCACGGTTGAACAAAAACATTTGATTGGAGTAATTCATAAAGATGCGCGTTTGCGATAAATAGCGCATGCACGGAAAGCAAGAGTCGATCGGCATTCCTCGATTCGGCATTCTTAACCCTAGCGTGACGAGAACGAGACGGTCTTGAATCGCAACACATTTAATCGGGAAATATCGGACCGCGTAATTAGTCCTGTATTCGTTGCGTTTCGGTAATTAGGGCGCGCGCTCTCTCGCTCATAAAATCGCGTTCTCGCGTGTGTGTGAGTGCCATGAGAAAGCAGCTCAAGCAGCTACGTAGGATTCCGAGAGGAGGAGCTGGCTTGGGTGGGGGGCGGAAGGGAGTGAGTAATCTATCATTTACTTGTAATTACTTATAATATGTATATTTAATTAATTTATGTAAAAACACGCGTACAATCGTTTCTTGTATGTACAATCGTGTGTACAATTATTTTTTTGAATGTCCTATATTTATCGTGCTATTAATACAAAATCATCAAACAAAGAAATTATGTCTCAAAATTCTATATTTCAATTTTTGGCAAAGTTCAAATATGTAGTTTTGTATTGCGAATTAATTTGTGTATCAACTACATTATTCAATGAATAATAAAAATTTAATTAGAAAGTTAGTTTTATTTTTCATGAAATGTTATAACAATAAGTGGATTTTAAAAATCTTCAGAATTCAAATAAAATTATACACATTAAATATAATTGTGCAATAATATAATTTATACATTCAAAAAACATTTAAGGTCGAATTTTTTATATTTAGGATACTTAGGATGGTCAGTAATTGAGCCATTTAGCCTATATTTATTCTCAAACGATTAGAAAAATGAGAATAAATAATATAAAATTATTAATTTATTTTTTATTTATTTTTTATTATCTAGCCTGGACTCTTATTTCTTTTAGGATATGGTTTATATTGAAGACTTAGTTATAGTAAATTTAAAATGTATATCGTTCATATTAATTAATCAGTTTCATTTTTTCAACTATTAGAAAATATATTCTCAAATAGTTATTAATTTTTAATCCTCTTAATTGGACCATTATTGACTATGTTCTTTCTTCTTTGTATATATATCGAGAACTTGATTTATTAATTGTTTACTTTTATTATTCGTTAAATAATGTAGTTAATACACAAATTAATTCGCAATACAAAACTATATATTTTAACTTCGCCAAAAATCGAAATGTAGAATTTTGAGATATAATCTCTTTGTTGATTTTCTATTAATAGCGCGACAAATATAAGACATTCAAAGGACACTACGCATTTGGTTTGAAAATAACTACAGCGAGGTATTAATTTTAATTTAGATGAAGAAAAAGTAGATACAATTTTCAAAATGGATTTATTAATTCCTTGTTGTCCTCTCCGCTCCAACCCCTGTTCGCTGTCGCTTCATTCAGTGCGCGATACGTGCAATTGAAACCAGACACGTACTCGTACGCGAGGAACGAGAGGAGAGATCTGCATCCGTACACATACGTGTCCGGCGACGGCAAACGCTTTGTGCATGATTCTCCATCACCGCTGTAATTTTCAATCATGCATTTCGTTGTAATTTGTAGATTGATGTGGCGCGGCCGCCAGATCGATTAACTTACCGCGTTCTTCGTGGTTTAAATTTTCTCATACGCCATTATCGATAATTAAGACGCATTCTTTAATAACGATAATTGTTCATATCTCAATTTATGTAACTGTATTGCGCCTGTTGCTAGAATCTTTTTTAGAACATCTGTTGTTTTGTGAAATAGTAAAATTATTTTGCTTATTCTCTTTGCAAGTGCGACACGTTAAGTGAAAGAAAAAAAGAAACATTTTTGCATGGAACCATGATTGATTTTAATCGTCGATAAAATAATGCATGCAATATATGGCATATGGTATGTTTTTCGAATTCGAAAAACATACATACATTTAAATTGAACTGCAGAATCGCGCGATGTGATTGTATAACAGAATGGAAATGGCGCAGGGAAATACCGGCAAAATGAAGACTAATTTAATATAAAAAAAAGCGACGGAAGAGCGTTTTAGAGATCATGATGTTTGAAATTTGGCGTATAGTATGAGGCAGTGCTATTTTCCAGAAACGATAGGAATTTCACAAATGTTTGCAAAGCGTTAACACACGAATAAACGTCGTTTCATAAGCGTTCAATAAGCAACGGTTGAATAGACTCAAAAATCTACGGATTTTTGTCCCAACAAGAGTTTGTCGAAAGGATTAAATTTGCGAAGCGAGATAAACTAGACAATATGTGCGTGCGTGCGTGCATGCGTGCGTGCGTGGATATCGCATTGAATTGGAAAATAACAAGACCTTCGAAAAGTTCCATTTGATCTGGTGTAGGAGAAAACGGCTCGCGAATACACGCTCCTTTATCTTTTTACAGAATACGATTCGTTTTTCCGTTGTTCTTTTTTTTATCCGCTTATAAATACGTTACGAACCGTAGGATTAAAAATGGAAAAAGAGGAGACTTAATGGAGGAGACAGGACAGAATACGGCAGAATTATATCTCTCGGAGTCGCAAATGTATAAACGAGAGTCGCGCGTGTAATCTAGCTGAATATGGATTTATGTTTTCCATCGACACGCGGCTGAGTGCTTGCAATGTGATGAAAACATATAATATGTATAATACTACATAGGAAGGAGGGAGAGGAAGCATTAAATTTATGACCCTCCACTCTGCCACGCCTGGGAAAATTATATTTTTTCAAACAATTTTTTTCTACAAGTTTAAAAGGTGAGCACATGCGGCTCGCAGTGCGAATGTGTTCGCTATTGCAAAGTTCTCTCGGGCATGGAACGCCCATCGACCATTTCTGCTCGACGAGATATCCGTGCGTCAGTCATTAAAATTACAAGTGACTCGGCGGCAGATCTACGTCAGACAACGAAGGATACGAGCGTAATAAAAGTTATCAGATTCACGCCAGACCGTGTCGCTCCGCTGAAATCGATAGCGCTACCGCGTTCTGTGAAGGAGACAAATTAAACAGAATTTACAGAAATTCAATTTGCAAAGTTTTGTGTTTATAATATTTAATATATCAGAAGTCATCACTAGAAATTTGTAACACATCTTGTTTTGTCAAAATAATTGAAACAAATATTTTTCTTAGGAACTTAAGATATAAGCTTTATATTGTTAAATTCATAATGTTGAATTAGAATACCCAATTAGAAATATTTTTAATCATTTCTATAGGTCGCTATTGCTTCTACTCAACATGTTGTTAATTTAACTAAAACAATGGAGTTGAATTAGGTGAAATTGTTCTTTTACATGTTTTGTTTTAAAATAATAAATTTCAACACACATGGAAGTTAAAAATAACAAAATATTGTTTAATTAAAGAAATTGGTTTAAATTTGATTCTTTAACAGTGTATGTAAAACAAAGAAAAAGCAATATAAGAAATTGCTAAATATTTGTGGATTAATTCTGAATTTTGAAGATTAGAAATTCGAGTTTTCCTCTTTTTCAATTTACATGTTATTTCTTTTTTTTTTAATAAAATATAATATTGGAGCTATAGCGACAAATATTTTTCTCTTCGACCGTGCGAACGTAATCAATTAGAACGAATCGAAAAAATTAATACCCCGCGCCGCTCGCGCGCTGCTATATCGGTCAGAGACAAGTGCGGCGGAGCGGAAGTGCCCGATAAAATAATCCTTTGCTGCGTGCATCGCACGTGCAATGTAACGAAATAATAACTATCCGCATCGGAAAAGCTCGACCGTCACACACTCGACGCTGCCGTGCGGCATCTGTTCGATATATTGCTGCAATCTGCCCACGCTATCGTCACCTCGCACCCACCGCCGCCGAATGCATTCGCGAGAGTGCGTCTATCGAACAGGAGGGAGGAGAATGTAAATGAGCCGCGGAGAGAGAGTGAAAGAGAGGGCGACAGTAAAAAAAAAAAAAAAAANCGAGGGTTAAAGTGAGAAAATATCATAGACACTCGACAAGTTTGCAGGGAAAAGAGGATACCCACTATTGCGCTAGAACCAGAAGAGGGACGATATTTCATTAGTCAATAACATTTTCAAGATGTGACCGTTTAACATTTGATTAACATTTAATTAATAAATGAATCGGTGAATGCAAGTAATAATTGAAAGTATACTTTAAATCACATGCGATTAAAGTATTAAAAGTTTAAAGTTAGATAGTTATTAGCATCTAAACATTTGCATTTACACGAAATATACAAGAATCCTGAAGAACTCGAGTTTCAGATTTCAGAGTATATTTCAGAGTATCTGAACAATCACGATTTAAACAGCCAGGAATCTGTATAATTCTACGCACTGCATTCTGTATTCTTAGATTTCCTCGTTCTTGAATTTCCGTCGATGCAAGTACGCAGAGAGGCGTTAGCCTCGACTTGGACGATAGACTTCCGTATCTCTCTTCTCGCCGAAGACCGAATATCCAAGCAAACATACACTCCAAGGACCTACACTTGGATCATGCGGGTTCGAAACTCTCGTCTGCGCTGGACACGAGAGCGTTTATTCGCACGGGACCTTAGTTATGTAGATTTTAACACGAATACTCTCTTAACTGATTGGTTGGCGGGCAATGTCATTCCGACTCGCGGGTAGATGAGACGTAATCTCGCCCGATCATGAGTGCGTTTTCCTGTATAAAATTAGTTTGCTGATGCATTTGCGGAACTTCGTCGACGTTTAAAAAATTGCTCATGTGCGAATCTCTTTTGTATCTTTATGCGATCGTGAATCAACATCGTTTTTAATAATTACATCTCTTTTATCATCCTTCGGTTATTAAGCTCAATGAAATCTCTCTGTCCAGGCAATCTAATTATAGAGGGGCTGCTAAATCTACGCTCATTGCACGCGCAGATTTATTTACTGGCTGTGCAGAGTGCACCGCTTAGAATCGATTATTATATCGTTTCATTGCATTTCAACGGGCCGCGTCGGATTTATTTCCGGTTAGATAACTGTGCAGGCAGCATATAACGACTGCACTTGTAATGGTACGACGCAACGTCGATAGCGTAATAATCGCGCTAGCACTGGTAAATTCGTAGTGATCTCTATTCCGATGTGCGTTCGAAAAAAGATACAGAGAGAGAAGATTGGGTTCATGCTTACAAGTTAAAGGGAAGAAAGACCAAGGTAGAAAATGCAATTACGCGAAGATGCTATACGAGAATGCGAACGAAACGAGTTGTCTCACACAGATATTCGGGTACCCTTTGGTAAATATCTAACAGTCCAGAACAGGATTCTCTCTCTTTCTCTTTTCTCTCTGATGCAGCAGCCAGTGTGCATACAATACAAACGGACGTCGCGCACGGAAGAGATGCATTCGATGCGTTCTCGCGAAGCGTGTATGTACGCACAAAGCAGGGACGGTAGCTAGCATCAGAAGGGTGGTAACATCGGATGAAATCAGAGAAACACACATTCGGCGGGCAGGGAAACGGGCTTCGACGGTACTCACAAGCGTTTGAATGCGATTAAGCTGGTGAAGCGGCAACGGCAACACCAGTCGACAACGAACGACTCCATTATTTCTCTCTCTGCTCTCTTCGCACTCGCGCGTTTCCTCTCATCTCTCTTTTTCTGCGGTTCAGTTCCCTTTTCCGATATCTTTCGTGCTCGGCCAAAGATCTTTAACTCTTGTCTAAGTCAACGAGCCGTTGACAAGGCAAATATTGATATCTTTATAATTTGAAATATAAATTATTAGACTTGTTATTTCTTTTTTAAGCTAATGAGGAAAGGTATAATGACGCGCTTTTACTTCACTTTCACCGTATTTGTTTATACGCATGAAGTAGTCCTGTGTTTTTGTGTCACTTCTCACACTTTATGGGATATTTGGACACGTCAAATTTATGTTACAAAGAAAGCAAAGCCGGTGGCGTATGTCGGCCAACGTTGTTCAACGGGCTTTCTCTTCCCGTCTCGTCTCGCGAGAATTCGATGACCATGCACGAACAAGAGGCTCTCTTTCATTTAAACTTTTCCCAAGGTCTTGCAGCCCGCTATTTTTCATCTCTTCGTCCGATCAATGCCATCGTTCCGCTTTGACTGTGTAAACTATTTGAATTGCAAATTGTGGAGTAGAATTTTTTTTCTCACTCTCCGAATCGGGTTGTTGCGTTCTATGGAAATATACTAGATTCTTGCGTGTAGGATTTCAAAAAATGTCCGACATTAAGAATGAATATAAATTCAAGGAGTTCAGGATACTTGAGCAATCTAAAGCATTACGCATTCGTATAAATTAGTCATTCCTTTGATAAAAGATGAGGTAAGCCAAGGGAATCTCCTAAAACGCACTGGAACATTTATGAAATAATACCGAAATAAATATTACGAAAAATCCGTCCTATTTGTTAATTTCTAAAAGAGTTCTCACTAATTTTTTTTCTTTGTCACACTCGATGTCATCGTAAATTTTCTATAAGTATACAAGAACGATGGACAGGCAGCGATGCATAAAAATGGAATTTCGAAAGTCAAATCAAAAGCCGAAATTCATTGGAATAACTGTGAATAATCAAGCGCGCGCGGATATACGCGGCCATTTCGCGGGGTTGCAGTTCGATGCAGCCGCATTGTGTGCACTGTCGGAGAGCAATATATCAGCGAGAAAAAATACAGCCGGATTAATCATAAACCATGGTGATTTTTTAGCTGCACGGATTATTTATAACATGCTCAAGTACAACTCTTTGAAATAGACGATGGCATTTGTTGACGATGTTTTTGGTAACCAGCGCACGACAGCGCTAGCTCTATTGTTGTACAAAAATCTATATTTGTTGCATAAAACATTTTATGTAACAATATAACATATTAAAAAAAAACTTTGTGAAACCTCTCATACAAAATAAATTACTTTTTTTTTTAATATAACATTTTATGCACAAATGAATATTTTTTTTAACTCTATCAAGGATACAATTTCTCATGTGTAAAATCACATTACAATTTTTGTAACATACTTAATTTTTTTTTTTTTAATTTTAAATTGCGAAAATAAATTTTAATTAATTGATGCAAATTCTTAACAGATGTAATCATTTTAAGTTTTCTATTTATAATTAAATCGGCTATTTCGATCTTTTTTCGTAATAGATATCGTATATAATTAATATTTAATATAAATATTTCAAAATTCTCAATAAATTTCACAGAATGATAATCGATGTAAGTTGTTACAAGACACGAGCGACTCCAATGCCTGGCACCAGAGCTTCATTGCCGATTGTATTCGGGCATCGAAATCTCCAAAACACTAGTCCAACTGCCATTTAACTTTTTTCTTCAATTGTTAGCGATATTATATTGTTAGGTCTATTCTGTTCCTATCTCCACGAGATTTCGTGTCTTTCTACAAGAAACTAGTCAAACACGTAAAACTTTGGTCCTCCTTTAAAGATCTATGGCAATTTTTGTTTTAAATTCTTTTTAGCGTCAACTGCTAATCATTGTCAATGTCAAGCACAGCTTATAATATTGCATTTCTGCAGTTCTTAGACCTAAATGCCTACATTCGTAAAAATACGGATACATTATTCTACGTTAATGACCTATTACATCAATGTATTGTATAATGCATTGAGAAGGGCAATATATTAAATGGTATGATAACGAGAGCGTGAAGTATTCGACTCACTCACTTACTCGCCTTGAATACACTCCTCGATTAAACATCAGTCGTTATTTATTTTGGCAGATTGTTCCTTTGAAATCGAGTTCCATCAATATTTATATACGAGGGGGAAAATGAATGATCGTATAGAAAAATAAGTGAGCAATATAAGTTCACGCGCGTTAGCCTTTCGCTGCGTAAGCAATTACTGTTCAATAAATATCTAATTAATTATTTAATTAATGGGACGACAACCAGTATGCGAATCTGCGTGAATAATTAAACGATGGAACGAATAAAATTCAATTTGCATATGGCTCGACCTAGCGTCAGCCTCGGTTGCATAAACTATTGCGCCACGCAGCGATTATGCCCGTGCACGAAAACATTGTTTATTTCATAACTAATATGTGCGGGAAAGCGTAATTTGCGTCAGTACTAATATTTGCTTTTCGAGAACACTTCGTACGTTATAAAACATAATGCTCTGTGATCAAAGAGCCCTCGCGCGATTGTTTCACGGATCCCTCATTAATCGCATACCCTTCATTAATGCCGTCCCTCCTCGTTACTTTGCACATATTGCATACGGCATGTAGTGCATCGCCGATAAGGTACAACGTTCGCTCGTATCGATATCAACGAGAAAAAGGGGGTGCGACGAGACGGCG
>QKQZ01040952.1:0-18056 GCA_003595255.1 Solenopsis fugax
AATTTTAGAATATTCCCGGACTGATTACGAATTACCCCGGGCTTATGGCATATATATATATATTTATATATATATATACTTGGCACTGGTCGACATTTTTATATGTAGTTCAAATACAGTAAGTACATTTCCGTGTTTTATCTATAACGGCATTGTGAAGGGGAAGATTCAACCTTTCAAACCGTCAAACTTTTTTTTTTAAATNCAGTAAGTACATTTCCGTGTTTTATCTATAACGGCATTGTGAAGGGGAAGATTCAACCTTTCAAACCGTCAAACTTTTTTTTTTAAATGAATACAGGACTCAGGAAACGCAAAAGAAAAAAAACTGCAACGAATAGCCCTGGTCTCCCCTATATTATTTTATTATAAATTATGTTAATTCAGCTAATATTAAATATATTTTGGTTTTAAATTCTTAAAATAACTGAGTCATATATAAAATAATTATACTTTTATATTAAAATAAAAATACATTTAAGATTAATAATAATAAGTTTACATGTAAGTGTCCGGGACATGTCCAGTCACTGGGACATTTACCTTACTTGATATAAAACCAAAAATTTACTTGCTCGCCTTGTTTATGATTATTTTTGTTTAAAAAAATTTTATATAGTTTGATAGATTATAATCAAATATATTTTTATGCTATTATCTAATATAAAATCTAACCTTTTATTATATATAAAATTGATATATTGTATAGATGATATATTAAAATAACATATTTACAATATATAAGATAATGTGGTTATAAATCATGTGAGATTAAAATTATAGAGACTAGTAATTATAGAGACAAATTGGTAAATATCCATGTTACTTTCTGCTCAAAAAGTATCCGGTTGTCTATTTAAGCAAAGCGATTGAACCGAGATCGAAATTTCTTTTGATTACTAAGTTGGCTTAAAGTTATATTCAACTTTCATGCGGAGTTTAAGTACAGTCTATCAATTAGTTTATTAACGGCTGTTTATGGTAGTCGACCTTTGGTACCCACGGTGATTTTTACTATGTCAAAAAATAAAAAACAAAATATTTGCCTTACATTTTGTTTCCAATGAAATTTCTTATGTTGAAGCGCTTACAATGTTAAAATAGACAGTTGTTCTCATAGGGAATCATTGCCTTTCGTAAACATAGGCATATGAATATAAAGCATTCAAAGAAAATCGTGAAATAATTAAAGATTTGTTTTGTTCTGGACGCCCATCGACATCAACTGACGACGAAAATGTTGAAAAATTGATGAAACTAATGCGTGAAAATCAGTAAATGGGTGAAAGAAAGATTGTTATGAAATCTAATATCTCATCAGGCTCAACACATAGCATTTTAGTCAATATGTTGAGTATGGAACTCGTCGCAGCACGGCTTGTTCCAAAAAAATTAAATTTCTTGAATTTCTATGATTTTTTTCTGTTTCCAAAACTCGATTACTACTTTGTGGAAAATATTTTGAGTCGATAGAGACTGCAAAAGAATTCTCTAAAAAAGTTGATATCTTTATCTTCTATTGATATAGAACATATGCGTTGCAGAGATTGGGAACTATTTCGAAGGGGAAAATAAATTTATACGATTAAATATCAATTTGTGTATTTTATTTAACAATTCCGAGTACTTTTTGAGCAGAAGATAATATTTAATATTTAAAATATATCATTCTTAATAATTCAATGTTCGTTATCAAATGTTGCTTATTACCTGAATGAGAATGTGGATTTTTGTATACACCGTCTAATATTCCTTTTACAATGACCAATGATTTTTAACAATTAAATCAAGAAAAACAATCTATTCACTTTTTATTTTTTTTAATAATAGAAAAATGATCTGAACCTGGAAGAATGTTGAACGCGTATCTTCCTAAAGAAAGTTTGCTGAATAAAGTGATTTGAATTCTAGTGGCACAACTATTGTGTTATATTGTTGAAAATATAAATCCAAAAAATATGTTAACTGTTTACTCTTATTGAAATAACGGCGGTTTTATGAAGACAATCGAACTCGTAATCGAATTTGAATCGATTCTTACTCTATAAAAACTTGAGTATACAGTTGTGAATAATGCTTATTTCCACCAACGCAGATTAACTTTGATCCGAGGAGATAATCACTCAGAAAATAGGTGTACACCTGCAGACTTCAATGGACTTCATACTTTCGTCGGAATTCATTGGAATTCATTACAATTGTAAGAGATCTTCCTAAAAAAAAGGGTCATCAAAAATCTCTCTTTAGTAACTGATTAACTGATTTCAATCAAAAATTCGTTATAAAAACCAAAAATTTATGGTATAACACATGAAATTCATCAAATTATACCAGATTTCAAGGAATTCAACGGACTTCTAATAGATTGTACACCAGAATTCAAGAGTGGTTATCCCCTCGCTTTGATCTCAATTTAACTTATCTTTATCTTTCTTTAGTTCTAAGATTTGGAAAAAGATAAAGAATAAGTTAAACTGAGATCAAAGTTAATCTACATTGGTGGAAATGGGCATAAAAGAGTCTGAAGTAAATTATAAGCTGTTTCGGGAACAATAAATTGATATAAACATATTAGGTGTAAAAATTATTTCGGTGCTTTTTTTAAATGGATTTATTGAAGATTCAAAATTTTTTTTTGTCGTTTTCCTTATAACATTGTAGCGTCCGTTGTACATTATTGTCTATACTTTAATTGTGGAGAAGGATTTTTAAATCTGTAAATGCAATTAGATAAAACGGTGTGCCCAAAAATGATTGTTCAGTCGGTAAAAAAGGACGACTTTAGCATCACCTTAAAAGTTATACATACGCACGCGCGCACAAGTACACACACATTGTACGTACGTACGTATGTATATGTGAACGAAAAATCACGTAATTCCTCTTTACTTTTAATCTAGAAAACTTCTTTACATTGAAAAAATCTAAGTAAAGATTGAAATTAATATAATATTATTCATGAATATACTTTGAACGTTATATTGGATATCTGCATATATAAATTTGTTTATACTGATTTGGCGTGTATACACTAATTTAGAGTATTCTAGATTAAAGTTAGTAAGTCAATTACTCGTATTTTCAAACAATAGAAAGAGTGAAAGGCTGAGAAAAAATGTGTACATTTTTAATTAAAATTTATTTCTGTTTATTGTAAAAAAATCATTGAATAAACTGAACGTTTCAACGTACTTAGTCTTCCTCAGCAATATTAATAACTTATAACATTATGAATAAATAAACCGGGGTGAGTACATTCAAATAAATATATAAATAGATGTAACAGTTGTGTCAAAGTCATAAAAAGAATTATATCAAAACTTAACATGCGGATCATAAAATTTAACCATTTCTTGAACTGGGATAATGCCATAATCTTGGCTTTTGAACCTAAGTATTACAAGAGATTGATCTCTGAGATGATTCACATCAGAGAATAATCTATGGGACTTAATTCAAACAAGGAAACCGAGCTGTTGAATTTTACTATTCTTGATAAACTTGCCAAGGACACACAAGCGGATAGCGGGGAATAGAAGTATTTACCAATAACTTTAACAAATAAACGATAAGATTTATTTTAAATAATCACTCAAGCATACAACATCAGTTGCGACACTTGTTAACATACCAATCGAGCACACGTCAATTATTATTTATTAAGATCACAGTGAGTTTAAAAAAAATGTTTTACATTGTATTTTAATTTTCTATTTACGGAATTCGGTTTTATATATTAAGATATTTTTCTTCCTTAGACAAACATTTATTGTACATCATTGCTTGATTACATTTAACAATTTATTGACTTTTTTATTAACAGATTCAAACTATTCTCGTGAGGCAACAATCAATCATGCATCCCATTTTATACATTAAGCATTTATCACTCAAACTTCACAGACTATCAACTTTTATAATTTTTTTCTGTTGACATGTTAATTTGTCACATTAACATGTCAACAGAAAAAAATTATAAAAGTTTGATATAACCCTCTATAACTTTGACACAACCATTATATCTATCTATTTATATATTTATATTTATTTGAATCTACTCGTCCCGGTTTATTTAAGTTATTAATACTGTTGAGGAAGACTAAGTAAGTCGAAATGTTCAATTTATTTAAACGAAACTAAATGATTATATAGGTATATAAACGGAAATAAATTTTAATTAAAAACGTACATCTTCTTTTTATACGTTATCGGCCTTTCACTCTTTCTATTCTAGACTAAAAATTTATTGAAAATTGTTTTAACATTGATCACAGTCAGATACCAGTTCAGCAACCAGTACAACATAACAAGGATGAATTCAAAACGGGACAAGTAATGAATGTAGAAGAAGAAGATGATGAAGACGATGAGGAGGACAATTCAGATTCCGAGGACGATCCAGATCGACTATGGTGTATCTGCAAACGGCCACATAATAATCGATTTATGATATGCTGCGACGTCTGCGAAGACTGGTTCCATGGGAAATGTGTACATGTCAGCAAAGCCATGGGTAAATATTTGGAATACAAATTATAATTAATATATAATTTAATTATAAATATAAGACTTTTATATATATAAGTATTATAATTATAATTAATAATGTATTATAATTATAATTTAAATAACGAGAGAAAATATTTACTTTAGATTTGTGGTATACGAAATCTATTTTATATAAATATTTGACAGGTCAACAAATGGAGGAGAAGGGTATAGAATGGGTTTGTCCGAATTGTCTAAAGAAAAAAGCTGAGGAAGAAAAGATGAAGTCGAATTCGCAATCGCTATCTGGAAAACAAAAAACAAAGGTTGAATCAACAGGTGAAAATTCATCACAAGCTGTGTTGAAAGAAATACCTCCGTCGACTTCTTCCATAGATCACGACAGTGCCGCTCCAACTTCTAGCACAATGCAGTGTGTTGTTTGTAAGAAAGAAGCTAGAAATTCTAGCATTTATTGTTCGGATGCATGTATTCTCGCACATGCTCAGGAAACTTTAACCAAGGACAAACCCGTGCCATCTGGATTAAATGTAAAATCTACGAAATTATCCGTGGAAACTATGAAGACAAAACCTGAAAGTAGAGTAATAGTCTTCGACAAAAAAACTGGTAAAGTTCTTACTGGTAAGTATTTCTGATTGATATTAAATGGAGGAAAAAAATAATGGAATACCTTTTTTTATAACTCGATAAATATTAACATGACAATTCTTATCAACATCAATTTGTTAACCATACAGTTCTACCAATTACCTCGTAGGTAAAAATTCATTGGCTATAAAGAACAAATAATAGTAATTTACAATTTACTGAAGAAGAAAAAAGATGCATTTGTGAAATAGCAAGGAAGGCGTAGAATAACAACTAACTAAAAGACACTTAATTTTAAAAAAGAATCACAAAAAAGAATTAATGATCCTTCGTAGATGTTACACTCTAAGTGCTACAAAACAGTTTTATGAACATTTTATAACATATATATATATATATATTTTTTTTTTTTGTTTGAAAACAAATTTTTTTAAATCATTTCTTTAGCTTAAAAAATAACTTTTTAACCCCGAATTAAGTCTGTTTGAAAAAAATTTCTATTATTGTTCCTAATAGTGTAAATATGGTTTTTTCATAATTTTCCTATTAACGGTTTTGGAAACATCAAAATGTTGTTGTTGTTAGTGTTCAAATATCAATTAGTTTTACGTCTGGATGGATCTGAAGATTGTTGCCTCAGGGCAACAACGGATGCGAAAGAGTTAAAATAATTTTTTTGTTGCATAATAAGAATTATGCAACGTTTACTATAAGATTTTAAAGTCACTAGAGCAGTCTTACGCTTGTAATGTAAATGATTTACGACCATCTCACGCCCCCACTCATTACATAATATAACTTTATATGCTATTCATACATACATTATGGCACACATTAAATTTAATTACATTATTTAAAAGCCACAATTCAAGCTAAAGTTAAAAAATTACTATCTAACATACTTCTCAAAATTATATAAAGAATATATATACCTGTAAAGAATATATACCTGTAAAAATCTATTACCTGCAAAACTAAAATTTAACTTTTATAAAAACTTAGTGTAGTGAATACTAATGACTAGTAGCCGTTCTACAATGTCTAAATAGACTATAGCAAAGTAATTTTAACGGTTGCTTTTAGAATTTAACATAAATTATACGAGATATTATGATATCTCACTATCCCACACGTATCTCACGACTGTTGTCTTTCTTGTATTAAACAAAAATACAGTTGAAACCCTTTATTCTAAATAAACTGGTTTTTTTCATAAATTTAATTTCTTATATAGTTTTATTATATTACTCATTTGTCATTTGTCATATTGTCATGTAATCATAGTAAAAAAAAAAACAGCAAATACGATCTTTTATTTTTTATTCGCTTTATCTCTCTAAATTCATCAAGTATATTTTTTCATTCTACTTTCGTTTATTTGCTGTAACAATGATATAACTAAAAAAATATTTTTAGTTATCTGCAGAAAAAAATTCATACAATACATTAAGTGAAGAGCTAATTATACTTTTATCCCTCTACAATAAGTAAACGAAATCATTACACGAAAATCGATTACAAAGCTTTAATGATGCAAATATTTAAACTGAAAAACTTTGTTTTATGTCATTCTTGTAGCAAATAAGCGATATGTCAATAGATAAAAATATAGATTCAAAGAGAAATTATTAACATAAAAAAGATTTATTTAGAATAAAGGGATTCTGCTACATATGTACATACGTGTGTGTGCGCACGTATTAATATAGTTATCCCATTCCAATTGGTGCAAGCCAACACCTCGAAAAATATGAAATCAATTGATACCTCTTATTATTTTGTACGTAAAAGTATCAAGGTACCGTGATCAAAAATTAATATTTTACGAGATAATGTTTCATTCGTAATAAAAATTAAGTATAAAATATTTTGTAAACTATTTTTCAAAAATTAATTTTATCATTATTTATCCCTCTTTATATCATACAATTTTTGTCTGAAACATTTTCTTGTATCTTTCATATTTTTCAAGATATTTGTCTGCGATAATTAAAACGGGATACCTTGTATATGTATGAATTATTGTTTCAGGTGCAGATGCTCCTTTAAGATCCAATTTGCGAACATGGTTGAAAGAAAATCCAACTTATGAAATAGTAGAAGCTAATAATATTAATACACTTCAAATAGGTGGAAAGCTCGTCACGAAAATTCAAACAACTGGAAAAACCGTACGTATTTAATAAAATTATACAGGATGTTATACGAAAAAGAAAATCGGGATAAAGTAGATGGTATAAGTAAAAATACCTAATAAACAGATTGAAAAGTTAACCCTTAAAATTGGTAACGATTTTCGATGTTGTAAAATGAATGATTTATTTGCTTCGATTTATTGTATGCGATAAATGAAAACATGAAAATAGAATTTTATACATTCTCTAATATTTATGAAAAATATTCTATATATACTTCTTTCATTCCCATATATTTTGTAACAAGAATTGTTTTATCATTTTGTTTTAATAAGTTAATCATTCGTTTTTGTTATCAGTGATTACACTTTTGTTCAGCGATTATCCAGATTGAATTTAACATCAGTTGAGTTATTAATCTAATTTAATTTCTAATCTAAAAATGCATTTTATGTATGATCATGCTGTTCTAGATTTTGCAGTCATTTAAAATTTCTATATGAAAAAGTTTTTGATAGAAAATCTTATATTGCATAAAAATTTTTATCTTTTTTTTTTATGTTGCATACGATAAATAGAAGAGAGCAAATGACTTGCTTTTATTAAATTGATAAAATTCTTTGACAGAATTAATTTTGACTGCGTTTATTAGTTACTTTTTACTCATTGTCAGCTAAAGGAAATTTACTTTATCGTACAGGTTCTTAATTTTTCTTTTAGTGGATAAATATTTTTCAAAATTTTTGTTATTTATTTATTGTTTTTTTTTTCTTTTAGTGGATAAATATTTTTCAAAATTTTTGTTATTTATTGTTTAAAAATTGATTTCCTATTTTTTACGTAAAAAAATATGTATAATAATTTATTAACAATGGAGTCATTTTATCACAATTCATGGTGTTCTCCTATGTTCTCCTAGTAACTTGTATTAAAAACTCGTACATTATTTTAATTAGAATACTTTGTGTGGCTGCTGTCAGAATTAGAATTTATCATTTCACTCAATAAATAAATAAATGACAATTGTTTAAAAAAAAGTGTGTCATTTTTTATGTTTTCGAGGTTATTAATTATTAATAAATTTTAAAGTTTATAATTTATTTAATAATTTATTATTTAATATTAAATCATTCATATTTTAAATAAAAAAATAGGAAATTAATCTTCAAATAATAATAAAACAAAAATTAATTTTGAACAAAATTTATCCATTTTTCCAAAGAATTCCTAAAAACTTCCTAAAAAATCAGCGCGACAAAATAGAAAACCTACTTAATGAGTACCTTTAAATAAATCCTGAATTCTTTTCTCATAACAACTTGTATTCTTTTTCTTATGCAAAATTATTATATAAGTAAAAAAAACTTGTAAAATATTTCGAAATTTCAGATTATTTTGAGATTTTCATAAAACATATTTATGATGTTAACGAAAAGAATTGTT
Organism: Solenopsis fugax; assembly: GCA_003595255.1. Lineage (NCBI taxonomy): Eukaryota > Metazoa > Arthropoda > Insecta > Hymenoptera > Formicidae > Solenopsis > Solenopsis fugax. The sequence continues at coordinate 8,679 of QKQZ01040952.1, forward strand.
TTCAGGTAAAAAGTACGCAGCTATCTTCAGCTAAAGCACAAAGCATGCCAAAGATGATTTATACCAAGGTAGCAGGATCAAAACAAACTGTTCTAGCATCCAACAAAAAAATCACAATAATTCCGGCTATGCAACAACAAACATCGTCGGGCAGTAAATCAACACAACTAAAACAGACGATAACCACAACGCCAGGAAAAAATCCCATGGTATTGAAGGCATCAAAGAGCGTTACGCAGGTACAATTGAAAACTCAAGCGGCAGGCTCGCCGAAGCAAACGTCAATTAAGAAGCAGGAAGCAAAGCCATCGCCATCTCAATTAAAGCAAACTAAATTAACACCGATAAAGAAACCAGAAACGGAACCTATACGAGTGAATATCCGTAAAACACTGACGGAATTACTGTCTAGCCGTATAAAAGAAACTGAAGATCTAAAATTAACTGATGAAGAGATCGCCGATTTGGCTTTCAACATAGAACTCGAAATGTATAAATATTTCAAGGACACTGGTTCTAAATACAAAGCAAAGTACAGGAGTCTTGTGTTTAACATAAAAGATACTAAGAATCTGACGCTATTTAGAAAGATCGCAGATCGCTCATTAACGCCTGATGCTGTAGTGCGATTAAGTCCGGACGAGATGGCTAGTCAGGAATTGGCTGAGTGGCGTGAGAAGGAAACTAAGCATCAACTGGAAATGATAAAGAAGAACGAACTGGATTTGATGGCCCAGGCCAAGTCGATCGTCGTCAAAACTCACAAGGGTGAACAGATAATCGAGAATGATGGTGGAATCGATCACGTTGATCCTAAAACGCCCGTACAAGATATCGTTTCCGCATTAAATAACGGCGACAACATAAGTTCTACAGTTGACGATCTGGAGAAAGATAAAAATAAGGAGGATAAATTAAAAGCGCAAATAGAAACGAAGAAATCCAAGAATACGGACGAACGAAGGAGGAAGGATAAGGAGAAAGGGCGAGAGCACGATAGCGCAAAGTCCAAGGCCAAGGATCGACGGGAGAGAAGTCGCAGTCAGCATCGTCGTAGTCGGGATCGGGATCGTAGCAAGACGCGAGACAAGAGCAAGGAGCGAAAGTCGAATAGAAACAAAGAGAGCAGACGCGACAAGGACAGAGAGCGAGAGAAGGATAAGGATCGAGATCGAAACAGAGATCGAGACAAGGCGAGTAGAAAGGAGAGTAGGGAAAGAGGCCAGCAGAGAGATAAGGACAGACACAAGCGTAATGATAGTCGTTCGAGAAATCGTAGCGGAAGTAGAGAATCCAAGGATCTCGATAAACGAGAGGAGGAACGTAAGAAGGAAACTGAAAAGAAAAAGGAGATTTCTCCAGCACCTGTGGAAAAACCAATAGAGGATCGTCTCTGGCGGCATATAGAAGATGAGGCAACAACGAACACGATTGATGGGAACGATTCCGATATATCGGACAGAGAACCTAGTTCCACCGTCACGATCAAAACGCCCGATATAAACGAGGAATCCGAGAGAGACAAAGAACAGGTGATGGACAAGGAAACGTCGGCGAAGGGCAGTTGGCAGACCGTCTGGCGCGGTTTTGTCAATATGGTTGACGTCGCTAAGTTCTTCATAACTGCGCAAGAAGTAAGCGGCAACGCCAAAGATCTTATGGACGATCTGCCGGATACCGTTGATGTTGTCGGTAGGATCAGCCACGAAACTGTTTGGGACTACATCTCGAAGATGAAGAGGAGCGGTTCAAAGGAGATTCTAGTCATCAGATTAACAGCTGCGAATGACGAAGAGAAGATTCCTTATATAACATTGTACAGCTATTTGAACAGTAGAAGTCGTTTAGGCGTCGTGGGTAATGTTTCCAAAAATATCAAAGACTTTTATATAATGCCATTTTCGAATCAGAGTACAATACCGTCGGTTCTGATGCCGCTCACCGGACCTGGATTTGAGGAGAATCGGCCACATCTACTTCTCGGTATCATAGTTCGTAACAAGAAGAAACGACTATCGGCTGTGCCATCGGCAATACCTTCGAAAACATCCAAGACGTCAGACAGAAGTTATACTCCGCCATTGGTCAGTGTGCCGAAGGAGAAAACTTTGTCACCGTCACCATCTTCGTCCCCCATGTTATACAAAGCGACCACATTAGATTCAATGAAAGAGAAGGCAACGACGGCGACGGCGGCAGTGACACAGATGACCTTAGAATCCCTGAACAAGGCGCACATAGGTATGTCACGCGGCATCATAGACACCGCGACAATATGCAAGATCGTGCCGGAATTGTCGTCAAAGATCGACCTGACCTCATCACCCGGTAAAGTTGTGTTAGACGATGATGGTGATGAGCCGTACAGCCCTGGCGAGATGGACGACGATATGAACAATCTGGAGACGACCGTCGAAAGCGCCGCTAATATTTTGTCTTCATCCAGTAAGAACTCCACAGAGTTACAAAGGAAGATGGACGAACTGAATCGACAGATCGAAGAGCAAAAGCAACAGATCGAGGAACAGAGGCAACAAATACAAAATATTAGCTCGTCGTTTCTCGACGAACCGACGCCTACTTTGCCGGTGAGAATCTCCATTAAGCTTATTTTTCGCAATCTCGATTATTATTATGTTATGTCTCTTTGTTCGCCTTATACGAATAAAATTAATTTTGAATTCTATTACATATATCCCGATTCCATCTCCTAAACTGCTTTACATTCTTTTGAGAGAATTCGATCGAATGAGTTAATTGATGATTGAAGAGCATTGAAGGGCTCATTAATTGAGCGTCATGAAAAATTGAAGTTTATCATTTAGCAACGAGTGTAAAAGAATTTAATCAAATAGTTGTATGTAGAATAAAAATAAATTATAAATAAATTTTTCCATATTAAATTACAGTATAATGGCCATATTGTCATAAGGGATGTGATATCGCGAATTAGCTATCTTTATATTCTTTATAATGTTCTGTTCATAATAAAGCACCTTGACGAGAGACATGGACATATAAAGTACCTGAGCTGAATAAAGCTCACTTAATTTTTTTTTATCTATGAAATAGAATTTTTAAAATCATTTTAAAACACTATTAAAAAGGATTTTTAAACTCTAATTTTAGAAACTTAAATAGAATTTTTTAAATTTTACTTTTTTAAAGTTTTTAAATAATTAAATAAATTAAGTGGGCTTCGAACTTTATTAAATAGAGTTTTTTAAATTCTATTTTTAAAAATTCTATTAATTTTTAAAAAATAAAAGTAGATTTTATTCAGTCCAAGTACATTATATGTAACATTTCAAATAATCGAGACATTTAATATGTTCAAGAAATAGAAGTCTGTTAGTGGTACTGTACTCATAGATTATTTAATGGAGAGATATCTTTAAATATTTGCAAAATGTAAGAATAATAAATTTATTTGACAAGTTTTCGATTAAAGTTGTAACAGGTTTACATGTCAATTTTTCTCTTTTTTGTCAAATAATCTCGTATTAATGAAATACAGACAGATTCGTCAAAGATACACTCGCGTGTTTTTCTGTCAATTGACACTTCCATTAATTACATCGTTGATTAATTGTGAACATTACTTATCTTCGTTGATATTTCTTGTACTTTTACATCTAATTTTTTATCTGATTCTTTCAGGGTCTGGGACTAGATCCGCCCGCTGATGATTCTGAAGAAGCTTACAGCCCATCGAACGCTCGGTCCTTTACACCTCCGCCACCTATCTCCAAGTTTGCACAGCCTATCCTCGATAAGGTCTCGGATATCACTATACCGCCGAATTTACAGGAAATCCTGGCGAACGTCAAGCGGCAGGAATCCTCGAAAGTGGACCCTTACCTTCCGTCTAAGCCTAGCGCATCATTCCTCCCCGCGCTTTACCAGAATCCGGAGAGATATTCACCTTCGCCTTCTTCTAGAATCAGTCAGTCGGAGAAAACGCCGCTAGAAGTTCCCAAAGAGAATAGAAGCACTTTGAGTACTTTGAGCGACCTTGATCTGATCAGAAAGGCCGAGGAAGAATTGGCTGCTGTCGAAGCAGCATCCGCAGTGCCGACACTACCAGCCTCTTCCATATCGTCGTCGTTGCCATCATCCTTGCTCGTTTTAACGCCGCCGGCCGTTGGCTCCGTGAGTGACGCAGCGATATCGCCGCCATTACAAGTTCTTCCGTCACTTTCAACGGAACCTGTGTTAGAGGCAAATAAATCGTACAAACCAAATCCTTCGGATCCTTTCAAGAAGAGCTTCACCCCTGAACAGCCGAAGCCACCTGGTCTTGAGGATGAAGATTTCCCCTCTTTTCCGTCGACTCCGCCAGCGATGGACGTCTCTAAAGTGGCAGGCGCATCCCACTCGAAGGTCTCGCCCAAAAGCGGAATCGTGCTGAACGTCAAGCGGAAGTTGAGCGACGACGGTGATTCACCATCGTCCTCTAGAATACCGAGGACAAAATCTCGCTGGGGTCAAAGACCATCTGAATAAGAGTCTCTGATCCTTATGATTTGTGATTCACGGGATGATGACCCTCCAACACGTCTTTCTAGTGTGTCGCTATCCAGTGAACGTTGTGTACAAAGTGACATTATATTTCTTTTGCGCGAGGAAAAAACGGAACGATAAACTACTAAAAGAGCTTAGCTGTAACTTGTAACATAAATTATAAAAGACGATCTCTCGGTTATCTATTTCTGAACGGGATTATAATTTGGTATGTTATAAATGAAAAAGAAAGATTTGTATGCGAAGTTGTCAGTATGAAAGAGAAAGAACAAATGAAATTGTAAATGTGAAACCTACCGTACTTGACAGCAGTAAGTCATATGCATTTTCGTAAGTGTTTGTTGAATAGCGTTAAGAAAAACACTGTATATTTTTAGTAAGTATCGAATATAGAAGTACAGGTGAGGTTTTTTCGCTCAAAAGTATTTGTACACAAGCAATCACTAATGTCTTCTCTCGCTTGAAGTTAGCAGAGTTCCGAACTTTTTATAATGCACGTAACGTATGAAACATGTGCATGTGGAAAACAGGTAATTTCAAGCGAAAAGGCATTATTGACTGCTAGTTTTTCTCGAGGAAGAAATTGTGCGACATTTCAATGATGTGTGTGTTTGCTAGAATTTTGTCTTCGAAGGAACATGGACAAAATTGTACCCTTCTTCCGCAATCCTCTATCCGCTGTATTCTCATGTCTACCGCTAAAACGAATTTTTCGCGAACTATTTCGCGAGAAAGATCGCATCTTCCAGAACTTCGTGTTTACTAGAGATTCTGTAATCAGAGTCTCGCCATAAAACAGTTTTAATTGGTCTGCCATTTTTTGTCAATTCCCGAGAGAAAGAAATAGAAAAAAAGAAGAGAATAAGAAAGAGCTAATGAATGTACATCTTTCGCAGAATTTTGATAAAATCGCCTTACTAGATTGTTTCTAGTATTTATTGACGACGTCAACGAGAGAAATGCAGAGGCAGGTTTTGTGAAGTATCTGGATAAGTCGATCTAGATCTATTGTTCGCGTTCGAAGCTAATATGATGTGTTCAAGACTTAGGGGTCAATTCTGTAGCCTTAACGATGTCATTATGGTATCGTTGCGCAGGGTTTTTTGTATCGTGTAATAGCTACGCAACGATACCATAACAACGTTAAGGTTACAGAATCGACCCCTTAGTGTGACAACTGTTAATGATAAATTTTTAAGATCGTTTTGAAACAAAAATTCTAATATTAAGCTATCGAAGCAACAATAATTTTTTTTAATGAGAAGATTTTAGATTTGATTGATCAAACTGTCCAGAATTTGCTCAGACATTGGATATCGCACAGTAATAAAGTTCTTAAATATGAATTTCATTTTTTGTATTGACCCAATTTTGCACACTGATATTTTTAGTTCGGAAAAGTTGTCGAAAATTTTGGAAAAAAAAGTTTTTTCATTACATTTTTCTTTAATCTTTGAAGATAATGTCATCCTTTACTGTCCTCAATAATTTGAAGGTTTCTTTCATATTTAAGAGTTCTAATAGGTAATTCATCAGTTTGATATCATTACCATAGTTTCTGTATTTTTATCTTGAAATAATTTCAAAAGTTTATCATCAATTGTTGCCACACGAAGTGTTGGACATAATGTATAATAATATAAGAGTATTTTTTTATTTTGAATTATCTATAAGAAATCTCTCACCTCTTAAATTTTTTTAGAATATTCAAAGATCACCTTGTATAAATTAAATATATTGATGCCAATGGGTGCTTTCCATTTAATGATACAAGTCGACGCAACATCATTCTAGCCTTTTTTATGTTTAATACGTAACAAAGATAGAATGACGCTTGTACCGACTTGTGTTACTAAATGGGAAGCATCCAATGTATCCACAGCTTAATGTATCGCCGTGCAAGGTGCATAAGCAATCGTGTCGCTTGATCGACGTACTCGTGGTATATACACGGAACTTGCACGTACATGCGTCGAATTGGTGCGCGTATTACCCTTGTAAATACCAAAGCGAAGAGGTAAAAAAACTCGGCGAATTCAATCACGTCGCCCTCGTGTATATAAATATATATATATATATATATAATACAAAACGTAAGTTTCTGTAATATATTTTATTAAGAGTTTCAGATCGGCAAAAATAGTCGTGGCTCTCTCGCATAAAAATATACAAAGGTAGCCCCAATATTATTTTATTTTGTTTTGAAAGATATCAACAGAATTAATTTTCGAGAAATTGGAATTGAAAAAAAGTATATATGATAAAAATTATACAAGATGTTTGATAATAACCGAATCATCTTTCGTGATAGGTCAAACTGAGCAGAAAAGTTCTCTACCATTTTGCAAACTTTACAATAATTTACGCGATATTAATTACTGAAAATCGCCGAGTTAGTCCAACCTACTCCGAGCCAAATCCAAGCGCGCGACGAGATATGACCATCCAGCTCTCGAGGTTGCGAGATGCGCGAAAAATCGGTTATTTATTATTACAAGTGGCAACAGCTACACACAAGTGGCGTGGTGCTTGAAAACTACCCGCGCACCTAACGATGATCATTGGACGGGCGTATTTCATCACGCGCTTACATTTGCTGATAGGCCTGGCGGATTCGGCTATCTTTAATAATTAATCTTTTAAATTAATTATTGCGAAGTTTGCAAAATGATAGACATTTCTGCTCAATTTGATCTGCTCTCAGCTCATAAAAGGTAATTCAGTCATTACTGGACACCCTATATGTGTGCGTGTGCGTGTATGGATGTGTATGTGTGTGTGTGTGTGTGTGTGTGTGTGTGTGTGTGTGCGTCCGTCCGTGCGTGCGTGCGTGCGTGTGTGTGTGTCAGGGATGGGAAGTAACGAGTTACAGTAAATAACGCCGTTATTCGTTACTTTTTTATAATTTGGTAATGTTACAATTTTCCATAATAGTAATGGTAAGGCCAGGGTTGGAATAATCACTTTTGATAGTTAACTCGTTATCATTATGCATTATTCATTGAAAAATACTAACTTGTAACTTTACTCGTCATGTAACGAGTCAAAGTAACGCGTTACTTTTCCTCGTTACGTAACGAGTCAACTAACGAGTTGCTTTTTTCAACGAATATTGCATAATAACAAGTGGTTTGTTGTAAGTAATTGTTCTCCAACTCTAGCGTTATCATTACCATAATAAATTCTAACATCATTACCAAATCGTTATTATGAAAAAATAAAAGTAACGAAGAATTGTCGACTTCCCATTCATATGCGTATACACACGCATACACATACATATATCTTTTAAATATATTTTTAATTGTTAGGTTAATGTTAAGTATATATGTAACATAATATTAAGCTATAACATTTGAAGAATTATTTGAACATAATAAAAGAGACCATTGTGTTTAAATTTTCTTTGTAAATAAAAATTCAAAGAATAATACTTAATTCAATTATCGAATTTTTTTTGTTAGGATCAAAGTACAGATTGAAAAAAATAGCGAAGAATATCAATTATGATATTTTCTGTTGAAAGAACCATCATAGATATAGTAAGAATAGATCGAGCATGTCTAATACTAGATAGTGAAGATTAAAAGTGCGTTCCACTTAACACTCGCGAGCTTTGTATGTCTTTGTTTAATATTTGATAAGCAACAAGGATAAAATGATGCCAAGAGCATTATTTGCAAGTTTAAATGGAACATACCCCAGGTAGAATAAAAATAGAAAGCAGTACTTCTTTCTCTGTTTTATTTCAATTGCCTCTTTCCTCATTTACTGTTAACTGTCTTCCGTCTTTTTTTACATGATCTTTAACTTTCGCACTTTATGCTCAGTCTATTTTTTTCTATGTCTATGGTCTCATTGTGATAATGCAAATGTTTTAAATTGAATTCTGTACTTCAAACAAACAGCGATGTATAAATCGCACACAATATTGCTCCGATCAGAAAACGCTGATCACAGACGCACGCGCACGCATACACAATATTTGATTGTAATTACATACAAAATGCAGTTCATGTATATGTGCGCGCGCGTTCTTGCTATATACATTTTATATACTATATATATATATATATATATATATATATAATATTGTTACACAAGATGTTCGATTATTTAGAAATCAATTTTTTTTTAATGGAATGACATTTTATTATTTATTTCAATATATCCTATATGTTAAATTTGTTTTTTATATGAACTACATTTGTTAATAAAAAAAGTCATCCCTTTTTAAAAAATATTAATGATTTCAAAATTTCTTGCAGAATAATATGCACAAAAATGTTGCCTATTATAAATATAATATTTGTCATCCTTTCGAAACAAACACTTCTTTTACTATTTTTTTGTATCATCAAGAACAGCAAAGATATTCTAAATAATCGAGTTATAGGAAGCACCTTGTATTATATATATATAAAAAGTGCAATGTACAGAGTGATTCCTAAATAAGTACAAAAAATTATATGTATGAAGGGAATATTCTTTAGGAAGAGAGAATTATTTTATGAAGAGAGAAAAGGTTCTATAAACACATTCCTAAATTGCTTTGTTTTTAAAATACAAAGTATTAATATTGAGGAAAAAATATATCAAAAATCTGGAAAATACTTGCAAATATTTTATTCAAATTTAGTGTGCGTATATGTAATATTAAGAATCATTTTTTTAGTATGAATGAAACATTTTTGTATTCACGAGAGACATACGTATGAGTAATTAGTATTAAGTTTTTAACGAAACAGTTTAGGACATTTGTTTATAAACCTTTTCTTCCTAAAATAACAAAGAATATTTTCTTTAATTTTTTTGTACTTAAAAATCATCCTGTATATATATATATATATATAT
>QKQZ01040954.1:0-23599 GCA_003595255.1 Solenopsis fugax
ATAGTAAAATATAAATATATTGTCTGTTAAGACAAACAAAATTTTTTATTTTATTGATGAAGAATTGAAAAACAAAAATAACAAATTTAATTGTAAGATTCATCTTTTGCATTTAATGCGTCCTGCAATAAACTGTTTAGTTTTTTTATAGAAACAACACTTAACGATTATTATCGGCTTAAAGAGGCGGACGAAGTTAGAGGGCAAAGAGCAAAGTCTATGTAGGAAGTAGGGCAAACACATGGTGGCAAGCAGCCCTTCGAGTTAGTTACACGCGGATTTCGGGCAGAGCCCGAGGGGACCTTTAGATTCGAGTATCGGAACGAATGATATTTATTGACCGAGCAAATCTGCAGACTATCCAAATCCCAAGGGTGGTCCTTGCATCTATGTCTACCAATAAATAATACCCACAGGGTGATCATAAAGTGAAAATAGTACCGATACTTATCCAAAAGAACGACCGTGGCGGAATCGCGAGTGCCGTATGATTTCCGCATCTTTTCAGTCTATGATATTTTTATATTCCACTTGTCGTTTCATGAGACACCGTTAAAAGAGTCTCGAGGACACGATCTATATCTGTGACTGGAATGGTCTGAGATTCCTTATCTCCTTTTCGATATTCAATTTACAACATGTATGAAATTTTACAAGAGTCGCGAATGAATCTATGAATATTATTTATATTAATATATATATTTTTTAATTTTAATTTTGGAACTCGAAAAATAAAAAATAAGTTAAATTATTCTTAGTTAATTATTAATCGTAATAATTCACATTTCTTTTTTAATAAAATAAACTCTTCGAGTGATTTGAAGTCGACATTTTCTTTTGTAATATATACTCGTTGCATTTAATGCTTTCTAATAATGCTTTTTAATAAAAAAAATGTTTTAATAAAAATAAGGGAAAAACCACGATTTTTTTGCTATAATTGTGATATCTTGGGAAACTCTAGTCCTCCATAGAAATCGGAACTTCAACAATTCGCTTTGAATGAAACTGAGGTCGAACTATTAGCGTCTTACCTGGATGAATGAATAAAGGATCCCTTTTCTGACCCTAACAAGTCACACAGGTTGTACTCTATTGTGAAAGACGTGCGAGAAACGTTAGCGAACAACGATCTGCTGACATCCGATACTAATTGCCGTTCTCGATTCTTTGATTGAAAGCCTTCTTACTGCCTGTTTTAAATCCTTTTTGAAAAATCGTTGGACTTACAAACTTGTGAAGCCTGCATAATCATTTGCAAAAATATATTTTATATAAAGACAGAATTATATGCTCTGCAACTTTATTTAAGATTAAAAAAAAAAAAGAATCACATCGCACATTTGTTATAATAACGATACATAACTCCAAGTTCCTAATTTGAATATTTTGAATCATTAAAATTTTATAATATTTTTAAATGCGATTTTCGTATACTGACTGAGTAACAAATTTATCATTAGCTCTTCATTCACTGTATTGAATTCTTTTTTGCAATCAATTAAAAAAATAATTTTTGAGTTACGTCATTGTTATAGCAAATGAGTAATATATTAACGGGATGAATTTTTGTTTATACTCGTGAAGTATATATTATATATCATGTGTGTCTTTCTATGAATGTTCGATTTTCAAGACTTGAAGTTTCTGTACATGTTGCGATTTAATTGCGTAACGATAAGCAGGATTCTTCTCGATGCAAAAGAAATGATACCGGAAGCAACGGTACTGAGACGTACCGCTGAAGACTTAGCGGCGCTCAACATGAACGTCCTTACGGCCGAAGAGACTATATAACTAATAATGTATCCTCTTTTTATAAATCGCAGTAGCGTCTCTTGACGATCCGTCCGTCAAACGAGTACGAAGCGACTATAACGAGCACTTTCTAGATGAGACGACCGATAAGACCCGCCGGTATATAAACTCGGGCGAAGCTGCACACGACGTGATGCATGTTTCGGCGCTATTTGTTACGTGCACGTAGCGTTGACTGCCGTGAAAAAAATCGTATGTTTTTCGATGATTTATCGTCCTCCGGGTGAGAAAGTGCAACGTGGTCCGCGGCATGAGGAGAAAAAACGAAGATGCCGACGGAGAACGAGTCTAGAGAAAGAAAAATATTCATTATCGTCCGAAATGGAGGGACACAAAGTGAATAAAAAGGAAAAATAATATAGCTGCATAAAGTCAAACTCTGTCAAAGTCAAAGTAAGACATGATTAAGTAAAAAAAGAAAAAAATATTTTCTTATTGCATATGTGCGGAATAAAAAAATAGAAAGTAATTAAGGAGAAGCGTTTAATAGTTTCAAGTGATCGTCTTTAGTCGCTTGCAATGTTTACTCTGCTTCTAGCATTAATTATATTCTTTCGCGACCCGAATCCGCAATTATATATTGGCATTGGAAAAACACGTAAAAGATAATTTATTTGTTTAAGCACGCACAGGCGCGCAATTACACACAATATTACATGGAACTGTTAATTAGTGACATGAAGGTACAACGCTATTTATTATCGGTATCGAGTGCACGCGAAATAATTCCGTGACGTCAGCGGCGATTGAAATTGAAACAAAGACAATACCGCGGCATGCCACGCGCAACGTTCACCGTCTTCTTCATTGCGAGCTATAATTCAACGCTTCTTTTACGTGCGACAGTCGGGGCGTTAATAAGCGCGCGCTGTTCACACTTCCAGAAACAATTATTCGGTCTGCTCGCGCATTCCGCGCTGGACCTGATGTAAATATATATCGGACGAAGCGCGGATATGCCATAAATACTCGAGCTAGGCAGTATATCTCTTTCGCGTTGCTCCACGCCCAGAGCACATGCTGTCGCAGGCACCTCTCGCGCGGTCCCCTCTGCTCCGTCGTCGCCGGGTTAAGCGTCTTCGTGGGCTTCTTCTTGGGCCCCGAACGCGGCGACGAGGCCATAAACCCCGTTCCCGGATCGCCAAAAATCCATCGCATCTAACGCGAAGGCGAGTGCAACGTCGCGATGCCGAGCCGTTTGACATCCCGACCTCCGAGTCGTGCATCCTCGAGCGACGACGCCCATCGTCGTCGACTCGAATGCATTTTCCGAGAGCGAAAAAAGCGCGTACGTACTCTAAACGATTCGTCGATTGATGACACGGTATTTAATCGCGATACCTTACGTGAGATAGAGTATTATTTTTTAAGACGTTAGAAAGAGACGAGTGCCTGTTATTTTAATTTTCAGGCAAAGAAATAATTATCTTTAATTTGAATAAATATTCTAAATTTAAATGTTTTTGAAACATGTAAAAATTTAATTAAATATATCTGAAAATAATTTTCTCTTAGATCCCCTCCCCCCTATCAAAATAATTATGTATAAATATATAAGCATGATAAGCAATGCTGTAAAAATTTTATTATTCTTGCAATCAGTTTGAGTCCTACATACTTATTTCGATAGTCTAATAAAATTATTTTTAGATTTGTATCTACACTGACAAAAAAGTCTAGTTATAACTAGACTTTTATAACTACCAAATGTATAGTGAAATAGTATCAATGAAATATTTTGTCAATGTAACCAAAAATAATTTTATTTTACTAAATGTTTAGTAAGTATATTATCAAATCTGGTATAAGTTACTAAATATTTAGAAAAGTAAAATTATTTTTAGTTACATTGACCAAATATTTAATTGATACTATGTCACTATACATTTGGTGGTTATAACCAGTCTTTTTTTTCAGTGTAGTTAAATTGTTAGATATTTCAGCAAAAAACCATCCTTTCTGTGTATTATATTATTTCATAAATGTGATCGCATAATTTTTGCTCGTTTTGACAATCGAGTCTTTTTTGTCCCGAAGTTCGTACTTTTAAATTAAGCGCTAATTAAATCCTTTTAATATTTCTTTCTAATCAACGCGCTTTCACGATATCAAACGTTCTCCGCGCGTTCGCTGTAATAGAGCGATTCATCCTCCTAAACGAAATTTCTTAAAGGACCATAAAGCGCAGATGGACCAGAAAGAAGGACGGACTTCCTCCTGACGGTCGCGGGACCATAAAACAAGCTAACCGTCGACAAAATCCTGTGCGACGTTTCTGCGCGAGGCGTTACCGAGGGGCCAACTTTATCGCCCCGTGTACTCGTAACTCTTGCGAGCGGTTCTTCACGCGGGTGACACTTTCTCAAGTCGTCCCGGATTCTGTCCCTCTGGAAGCGTTTCCACGCGATTTCGGGATCGGTTATTTTCAGAGGCACTTTTCGCGTCGCGTCTTCTTTACGTCGAACAAATCGAGGAAAACGCATTCTCTAGTGCTCCCCACAAACACGTACGTTACAGTTTCAAGAGAAATATTATTTGAAAGGCCATTTTACACACACACATACTTTATGCTCAATCTTTCTATATTTTTTCTCGTAAATCACTAGCCTCTCTTTATCGCAAAAACGAATAAAAGGAGCCCACTTGTATATCGTCTTCAGGAACTAGCTCTATTATATAATACGACATATTCTTTTCAACGATCAGATCGGTGTTATAGCAGCAAATTCCCAAACTTACACGCTACCGTTCTCAGCGTCGAAGATTCCTATCCGTCGATTCAAGAATTCTCTGTTTCGTGCTGAAGCGTAACACGCGGAGCGTAGGCACTTCGCCCCGAGACAAGGTGAAAGGAGTTTCATTTTATGTTCGGTCGTACGAACGATTTCTCGACTCGTCGGCGTGCGTAGATCTGTTCCCATTGGACGTAACAACGGTGACCGTCACAAATGACACATAGGCTTTCTAGATCGGCCGAATGGGCCACCGGGTGCCATTTGTCATCGAGCCATATTGTGGTCTTGCCTCCGTGCCACGAAAAAGCGCCGCGGTTAAGAATCTTTACTCTCCTTTGAGGGCCGGCAGCGATGCCCCGGGACGAGCCGAACATTGTTACCCCGGTTTCGCATCGATACAGCTTGATTTATGCATTGCGACTCTCTCCCTGGGACGGCGGTACAACGGTGCCCCGAGGTCCGACAATGCCGCGAAAGAAACCACGGAAATGTCGTCCTCTATTTTGGGGTGCGCGCTGCCTGGCGTCCTACCCTCTGCCCCGAGAGACGGCAATAAAGGATGGGGCAGGATGGTCCTGGATGTTCAGGCGGCAGAGAGGGATTGCGGTCGTAGCAGCGCGATCGAGCATCTGCCAATATTTGTCATCTATTATCGCTCTCGCCTCGTAAACAGAGAGGTATATGATCCGCTTGTTAAACCACGGCGCAGCACGTGCATAATGGCGCATCGTGCAAACAGCGCAGCGGTACGCAGCTCGCTCTTCATGAATTATTGCCCTCTCGCCGATCGAGACCAGCGCCGGTCGGGGCGCGGCCGTCACTTCGCGGCGGCCACGTTACTCGAGTTCTTTCATCACTCACACGTGTGCCTTACTTATTTTACCCAGCTAAATGCTACGATACGATCGTATACATGCCATTCGCGAACATCGGGTAAGTTGTTTGCGCTATCGCGTTATCAATCGCGCGGTCCGCGCGCGCGAGCGCGCTTATTATTCTTCGCGCGAGATAGAGCGATAGCCGGTGCCGGAAGGAGAAATTTGCGAGCGAACTATCTGCGGTCGCACGCATATCCTCTCCGGCCGCTATTATTCCCTCCTCGGGCATATGTAGGACACGTATTCAGGAGGTACACTTTCGAAGACATTGACAGGCGCGTTTCTCCATCTGTTGCCGTCGCCGCGGCCACTTTGCCTGCCGGGAACTACAGTTACTCATTGTTCGGCCGAGGCGTGCATCGAACAAAAACCTTCCCGCGAGATGCAAAACGCGGGACGACCCGGGAAGGCTCGGGGGTACGGAGGCAAAGGGGATGCGCGCTGCTGTCGAGAGTATCACGTAACTCCGCGCAACGGCGGCGAGTCGATGGTGCATGCGGGCATGTTGCACGCAATATCGGAACCTGGGTATAGTTGTCGCACGGAAATTACGTTATGTCCTTACACGTCTTACCATCTGACGCCATTTCGAACCCTTCGACAGTCCCGTCGTGGAAGCGCGTCTCCTCTTTTCCATTCCTTGTAAATTTTTTCGTAGACTTTTCTACGTCAAAATGTGGATATTAGGGTAAGGTTGCCGAAATCGCACCACTTTTGACATAAAGGCTTATAACTAAGAAATTATGAGGAATATTTTTAACTTTCTTACGTCATAATAAAGTACAACATTTCTCCTTTCATAATTATTTTTTTCAGAATTTTATGTATTGTGTCATAAATTTTTAAATGACGATTTTCAAGAAGTTTTCAAATAGTGCGATGTAGGCAACCGGTCGCCTAAATCGCACCACAGTTTAATATTACTTTTCCTGAGATAAAGCGGTACTTTTTCTGCTAGATTCTTTCTTCTTGAGCAAAAATGCGTTAGATAAGTAGAATTTTATTAATATTGGAGATAAATACCGTAAACTAAATATAATTTCCGTCAATGTCATTATTTCGATAACTTTTCAATAATATTGCAATAACATTGCTACATTACTTACATTGCAATATTGTTACAATGTATGCTCTGTATAATTATTATATTTGATTTCATATATAACCACGATAAAAGTGCAATTTAGGAAACTAAGACATGTTGCGATTTAGGAGACTAAAACATTTTGTAAAACTTTATTTAATTTACAAATAAGAACACAAAGTTATTTGAACTTTGTTAATCTAATTTTAATAATATTGTAATCATTACAAATTATCAAAATTTAGATTATTTNTATCATTACAAATTATCAAAATTTAGATTTATTTTATCTTCTTTGAAATGTATTGAAAAACAGCAACAAAGTTACGATTCTTCTATAAATATTAATAACAAAACGTCTATTGTTCTTAACATGTTGAGTTAAATGAAGGATGATGATAATGTTATGTAGTTTCCAAATAATCTCACAAAGAGTGTACAAGTACTGTGGTTGAATTTATACGCGAGGTGATGTGATTTAGGAGCCGATGCGATATCGGCAATCTTACCCTACCTTCTAACAAGTATATAGTAAGAACAACGTACTTGTTGAAGATGTATTTATGGTGAATCACACTCAAGAATATTTATCTCTGTCACGTACTTTACGTTCCTTACGTAAATGAGCTGTAATTCACTTGGGAATATCTTTATCGATATTGCACGTCGTACACTTCACATTCTCCAGACAAATGAGTGTGCTTTAATCACGGCAATGCTGGCGCGATCGGAAACTTTGGCTTGGTAGTATTTATACTTATGTTATGAGAGCGTGAGATATGCCGGGTACCACCCTGACCCACCTGGGGGCGGAATCGCCACCGCCCCAGCCGCCCCCGGGCGTATTCGAGCAGCGTTTACACGCGTATACACCGTTATACGCGCGTGCTTTAACGTGAGATGTTTCCCGACCTGTTTGCCCGTGAAATGTCGAAATCGGCTGCGGCCGCGCCTCTTAACTTACGGCGCACTCGTTGTATAATGGAGAAAATTTAATGTATCGTGAAATGTAAGCCTCGAATAGGGCGCACGTTAAATTTATTGGACGAATGAACTCTCTCGGGATCTTGGAAGACTTCTACTCTTCTGAGAAATCTTTACGGCTATAGAATGCAGGTTTACCTCTCGCAAAGTCGTACAGACGAGCAAAAAGACATGTGGCGCGGAGGACATGTAACCGATTCCGGCATTGTCTCACTGCGTGCACATACACAACGCGGAACAATGCTCGTAGATGAACGGCTCCGGTATTGTGTCCTCTGATACCGCTCTCGTCGTTCCGTATGTCACGCGCGACAAATCTACGCATCCAGGACGAGAGGGAGAGAGCGGTCGTCGGCGTGAGCGGGGTTAATACCTCTATGAATGCACGCGTACGCGCCGCCGGATTGTACGTACGTACGTACGTATGGCGCGGCGAGGGTGCATCCGCGGGAACCTCTTGCATCGCGACCGAGAGGCGTGGTAGGTTCACTCCCAGGTGCGTCCCGTCCTGGGACAATGCCATGTAGGAAACGACACCATCGGCCACGCCCAGATCTACGTGCCCTAATACACGCTCCCCCCATGGCAGATGCGCCCCCCTGAAATATATAAAGAGAAAAAAAAAAATTAAAGAAAATAATGCAAAGGTAAAGCTGAGGGGAGTAATGACGGCGCGCAAGCGGCGCGACCGTATTCCGGTCTCGATGCGTTTTATTGCGCCTCTCGTCGATATCTGTTACATCACGACCATAGTATTTTAAGCGAGTTGAAATACCGTTGTTATCTAACTCGCTTCGATAATGCCTCTCGAAGTTAATTCGCTGTCGAACGAAATGAACGTGCATTTCTCCATTTCATTCGCTTTCGACACGCCTGTGGTGGCGACATTCGCCGGGGTAACCGCGACGCTCGTCCATCGTCGAGAAATCAATCGTCAGACAGATGCGACATGCGGTCGCGGCTGCGTGCACCGCAGTAACCGTTGCATAAGAGAACGAGCGACAAAAACTTGGCCGTGTACCTAAAATTCACGCGATTGCCACAAGTCGTACCGTTGCTCCACATTGCATCGCGACGGCTGCTCCCGTAATGTCCCTCGCATTTACATACAGATCGGGAGGAGAGAAACAACAAAGGTGTCTCAGGACTGTCCGGCGAAACACGCGCGCCAAACCGCAGACGAGACGAGATGGATCGCGATCATTATACTACGGGATGCATTTAGGCCGCAACTGACCCAGTTCTGCTCTCGAATTCGTTCGATGTAAAAGAGATTCGTGACACGCGTAACCGAGCCCCACGTGAGAATATATTGAACATGTTCGCAATCTCCGATATATATAGGTATATCGATCCTTTGTCTCTCGTAGGAATGATGAAACAGCACGGAAAAAAACAATTTTACTGTATAGTATCGAAAAATTTAGCTAGATACAGATCAGAAAATAATTTTATGTTGAACTATCAAAATAATTATACAAGATATTCAAGTATGATGATCCTGCTGCAAAAGTTTAGACATTCTAGCATCTTAAATGTCCAATATAAATTTTTTAATGGTTCAACATAATTATTTTCAAATCTGTATTTCAGCAAAATTATTCTTTCCATGAGGGCATTAGTTCTGAGAGAGAATCGCTGGTGGAATATAAAAATCCCTATATTTATTCGAAAGCATATCAAACGTGTACAAGAAAATATTTAATAAATATTTATAAATCGTAAAAAATATTTCTCTCTGCGCTTCAAATGTTGCCGTAACATGACTATTCAATAAACAGGGGTGCGACATGGATACATACATATTCAAGTTTAATTCAGCACAATGCTGATTTTTCGATTTATTTTTCTCTCTATTGAATTTTTTCTATCTTTTCTTCGAATAAATTTTCAAAGAATTTTTAGATTTTTCGTACCTAAAGAAAATTCAATATCATATTATTCCATAAAGCTATTATTATTATCGCCATCATCATTTAATAACATTAATGAAACGTTTTTCTCAATAATGGAGAAATAATTTGTAATTGCTGACTCTTAAAGAATAGATGAAGACTTGTTATGACATGCATCAGTTCAAGGAAAAAACAAAAAAAAAATTCAAGCATGATTCGAAATTAGAACTTTAACATGTGTAGTTTCTTTATTTTACAACACGTTACACGAAAACGCTGCCAAGACTCGCGCATGTCGTTATGGAAAAGAAAATGTACGTATTTTGAGGAAAAGCGTAATTATTTCGAACTCGTTGCATAGATTACTCCAGGGCGCTTTCCTGATGTGGAAGGAAAGAGCGACGTCACCTGAAACGTCTCTTTCTCAGCCTGTTGTTTCTTGGCGAGACGTCGCGGACGAATGAATGGCGGAGATCTCACGACGACGACGACCCGTTTCCGACGAGTCGGTCGTCGAGCAAACCGAAACGACTCCGCGTTTTCCCGCGGTGCCGGTTCGCCTCCGCCGTCGCGCGCCCTTCGCGCTCATCGTCGGGGAGCGCGCAATCAGCATGTGTACAACCGGGCGGGCGAATCGTTCACGACATCCGAAGCATTGTAACGCAACGTGTCATTCCGGTAATGCCGCGCGGGGCTACGAGCGTAACAATGCCGCGCACATAGACGTTTAATTATCATAGAGTAATGCATCTAATGACATATATTAGCCCGCGAGTCGCCATATGGGGACCCTTTTGTCCCGCCACTATATACGGTATATAATAATAGTCGCTCACGGAAAGAGTTGTGCACGCGCATGCGTACCGGTGGTATACCGACACGGCCCTCCTCTTCCCTTCGCGGTTCCTCGCATCCTCCTCGTCCTCCTCTTCCTCTACCATCACCACCACCACCATCACCATCACCTCCTCCTCCTCCTCCTCCTCCTCCTCTCCTCCTTTCCGCCGTTGTCCTCCGTTTGTCTCGTTCTATCGCTCGCCGATGTCCTCGACCGCGCTCTTCCGCGCGCAGCTCCGCGTCTCCTCCTTCGCGCGCTCGCGGGGCTCCCCTCCTGCGGACGTTCCTGGCTTCCTGCGCTACCGTGAATCATTCCGCGTGCGACTGCGTGCGACTGATTACCGTAATCAGGCTACTCCTGGTTCCGGTATATCGACCGCTAATTATAATCATCGATTTTTACTCGTACGTCACTTCCTTGTTTTCATGCCACTTCGTATGCGCGGCCCCGCGGATGTACGGCCAAACGAGTCCCCGTTTCGCCCCGCGCCACCGATCACGGCGCGGCGACGGGAAAGCCTGTCATTCGGTAGAGCTTACACCCGTGACCTGTCAGTTTGCTGCGCCGGAAGTGGGATATACGTTGCGAAACCACGAGCGCAGAAACGGCGCGTCCTCGATAACCCGATTGTGGTATCGAACTGTCCGTACGTGTGCTTCTTTGACTCATCGAAAAGCCAACGCTTCTGAGAACAATGCGTTTGCTGCGGCAAAGCGACTGGTCTAAATGTTCAGTTGCTGCAGATTTTTCGAAAGTACACCAACGATCATCGATTCTGTCCCTGGGGAAATTTCACAAACTGAGAAGTCACCATCTTTCTACATACTTCTACAGTTCACGATTAACGTAAAGACTTGAGCTTATTTGTCGTTGCGTTAATCATGAATTGTGAGTATGTAGAAAAATGGTGACTTCTCAGTTTATGAGATTTATCCAGGGACAGAATCGATCGTGGGTGTACACTGAGAAAAATGTTCGATCCGGTTAAAAAGTAACAAACGGATATTCCGATCTAAATAATCGTAATATTCGTTCACTGAAAAAAGTCTGGTTATAACTACCAAATGTATAGTGAAATAGTATCAATGAAATATTTTATCAATATAACCAAAAAAAATTTTTTTTTTACTAAATGTTTAGTAAACATTATCAAATCTGGTATGTTACTAAACATTTAGTAAAAAAAATTTTTGTTTGGTTATATTGATAAAATATTTCATTGATACTATTTCACTATACATTTGGTAGTTATAACCAGACTTTTTTCAGTGAACGAATATTACGATTATTTAGATCGGAATATCCGTTTGTTACTTTTTAACCGGATCGAACATTTTTCTCAGTGCACCTTTGATCGCGATGCATCTCATCCGTCGTACTCGTGCTTCTTCTCAGGAGAGCCGCGGCATCTTCCACGCGTGCGTGCGTGCGTGCGTGCTCGCACGCGCGATTTTTCCGCACCCGTGTTGCGAAACGAGGAGAAAATTGAAACGCCGCACTTTCCACGAAGTCGGAAAGTGCGAGCGCCCATCGCCAGCAAATTGCCGGGCCATTAGCCGAGCGCGAATGGCCCGACGTTCAATTCCCCGATACCTCTTTGGCGTAATCGGCGTCCGGGCCCTTTACGCGGAATTCATCGTGTGTAACGTGTAACCCGTACGTATATGTATAACGTGCGAACGCGATGATATAGTCAGGCTCGATATGGCGCGAGCTTAACGGCCAATTGCCCTTCGTCCGTGCCGCGAAATGGAAATCGACCGTTAATCCAGTTAGAGAAACGAGTGGTATCGTTGCCGAGTGGCAAGTCCACGAGGGATATATATCCCTCGCCATGGGATCGCCGAAGTAATAAGCGCTGCGGGACCGCGTAAGTAAAACCGCAATTATCTAGAACTCGACCGTGCGAGCCTGTACGTTCCGCTTCTCAACTTGCACGAAATTAAACGGATACAGCTTGTTAATCCTTTCATTGCCGACTCATTAAGAGAAACGTGAAATATTTTCACGAGGAAAGAAATAAAAGGCTCCACAAAGAGCAGTATTATTGTATTTTTTATAAACAAGACGGTTACTTTACCGCTAGACGAATCAATTTGCGCGTGGACCCCCGAATTACAGGAAAACAATAGCATTGTGGCGGCCGGTAGCGAGAGGACCAACCGATCTCGAGCTGCTGCTTTCAAGCCTCGAGAAGCGATGCGACGCGACGTGTCCACCGAGTCGCGAAATGCGCGCTCGGACGTGCACACTTTGCGGCGAAACTAAAACAAAGCGGCAGGTGGCGGCGCACAAAGAGGAGCGCTTTTAATTGCTGAACAATGAGAGCGAGCCGTGCCACACCTTGAGTGCCTGTACTGCCTGTGCACCACCGCGTCGCTTACGCAGAGACGGATCGTCGGTAGCGCGCACACCGTCGGCAATTAGTGCCGCGCCCATTGGCAGAAAATGCTAACAGTCGGCGTTAATGAGACGACAACTTGGAATTAAGCGGCGCATCCTAAGCGCGGACCGTTTGGCTTAACATTTTTCTGGGTCCCGATTCTCTCCATCTCTCTCTCCCTCTCTCTCTCTCTTTCTCTTGTTCTCCTTCTCTCGGTTTTTTTTCGAAACTTAATTGCTCATGCGGGATCTCCACGCGGGGAGATCGCGTGTTCGATCTCCCCGGCGATCGAACGTTTATTCTTGAAGATCAAGCGTTCACGTAACGGGGTCTTTATCCCTTTTGGCGGTTGGAAGACACGAGTACGAGCAACCTCCGCGTGATTACGGAGGAAAATGGGCCACGTCGGCCTTCCTCTTTCGACGTTCAGCTTCGTGTGTGTGTGTACAACGACGTCGTCCGTCGTGTCCCCGCAGCCCCGAGGCTTCGGAGCGATCTGAATTCGCGCAAAAGTATGAATAAGGCATTGCCGTGACAGAGCCGGAACAACGGCATTGCACGTTACGCCGCGCCGGCCACATGCGAAACATCTGGCATTTTTCACGTGAAAGAGAAAGAGCGCGGTGGCCGAAAGACGAATTTCTGAAACGGTGCACCGCCCCCCTGTCACGCTCCTCCTCGGAGTGGCCGCGCGCGCGGAGGCCCCCGGGGGAATTTATATTGTCGCGGTGCCTCATTGTACGGACACGCGCAATTATATCGTGATTGTTCCACGATCTAGCCTTTAATTAACGATCAATGAGATCACTCGCGCGTGGAAGGACCGGCAAGAAGGAATTTTACTCCGGCCTGCTTCAAGAGAGGCGTAAAAGCTCTCGTGCGGATTCGCACTCCGTTTTTTTTTGTTCTATCGTGTTATTACCACCTACCTTCGCGAAAGGCATTCGGTGCGAACGAGACGGTGCGAACGAGACGGTGCGAATTGGCACACGTACAGACTCATGTTCTATTTGTTGACTCGAAGGAATATATGCAGGGAGAATTTTCTTTCAGAACTTACCCTCAAAATTGGCAGACGTGAGACAATAAGGTATATTTTAATATAATTTGATGGGAAAATTTCAGGGGATCTTAGAGGGTTAGCACCAGTAATACTAAATCGATTGCCAATTTAGTTCTGTGATACTAATTTTCTGATTTAATTTAAAAGACTATTAAAAAACTATGTTTGAAACCGAAAGTAACGCCGCACAGTTCGAAAGAATTAGAAATTGTATGTAAAATCACACAAGCAACATTATTTTAGATCCAAGATTTTGCTATGTTCGTTTATAGATCCTTCTTGATTTTAATTGTAATTATATACAAAATCGCAGCATTGACTCTAATATTATAATAGTTATAATAAAATTTTACTAAAACTATAGTAAAATTCTTATACTCTTCTACACTGAAATAAAAGTCTAATTATAACTATCAAATGTATAGTGAAATAGTATCAATGAAATATTTGATCAATATAACCAAAAAAAAAAGTTTTTTTACTAAATGTTTAGTATTATCAAATCTGGTATAAGTTACTAAACATTTAGTAAAAAAAAATTTTTGTTAGTTATATTGATAAAATATTTCATTGATACTATTTCACTATACATTTGATATTTTATTATAACCAGTCTTTTTTTTCAGTGTATATAATATAAAATATTACTAAAAAATTTTACTATTAAAATTATATAGTAAACTTCTTTGAGTACCATGTTGTCTTATGCCTACCATGCTTTTAAGGGAAATTTTTAAGAAAAAATTCTCCATGCAGTTCACTGTATGCCAAAAAAGAGCTGTCACCTTGAAATCTCTTCCTCTTTTCGTCACGAAATTATATCTGAATTCTACAAATAATAAATGGCTATTACGCATCTTTTATAATAGAATAGAAAGATAAATAAGCATTGATCTAAAAGAAGAATGGAATTATATATCCCGAATAATACGCGTGTTAAAAGAAGAAACTTCGTGCGCGTCGCGAAAGATTAGAGGGAACGTCGCTCTCGTCTCTCTCTCCGAGGTTCCTTATCCGCGCGTGCTTATTCCGTGCCGCAGTCCGTCGAACCGTTGTTATGCGCGTCCCGTCTATCAGGATATATCGATCGCCGCTCTCTCCCGGTGGGCGTTCGTTCGACGAAGGAGGTCTCCGAGATTGACGCGCGTCGGTCGACCCGGCGACGTCTAACGCTTCAGATTTATTCAATGACGACGATCGTTAAGGGTTCCGAGAGGTGGGTGGGGCAGGGTCAAGGGGTTCGCGGCCCCTTCCGATATCCGACGCCAGACACGTGCTCCATTCCGGCACGGCTCGACGCCAAGAATCCGCGGCGGGTCCCGCACCATGGTATGATTAGCGTCGCGCGAGCGTCTGCTCGTCATTAGCTCGAAAATCTCGCGGTATAATCCGTCACGCTCTATAATTTGCGCCGATGACACGAGGCCGATGATTAAATCCGTCGGACGTTCGCTCTTTCGATAATAATAATCGGCGCCGCGTCGCGCCGCATTTAGATGAAAGGCGGTCGATACACATTAGATGAGACGGTTGTACACGGAGCCTGCCCGAGATGTGTCGAACGAGCGCGAGGAAGTCGCAGCTTCCGTCAGCTTGGAAAGACTAAGTTTAGCCCGCGGCGGCCAAATTGCGTCTCCGGTGAGTACAGCGACGTGTTAAAGTCGTACGTCATATTTCCGTAACTGTAACTGTCGCTTAACCGACATTTCGTTTTATCGTCCGCTGTCGCCTCCGGAAATTGTCAAACGAGACGTGCTAGAAGGGTCGCACTTTTTTGGTTCTTTATCACGTAGAGAAAGCATATGTCCAGAGAAGTGTAGTAAGTGCGGTGTCCTCCTCCGCTTGTACTCTTTTATTTTGTGTTTATATAAATGATCGAAAGTCAACATCGAGTGAGGAATCTCAGAAAAACGAGAGGACATAAAATAGTCTTTATGATCACGTTAGTGATTTATTATTATTATTCTTATCATTATTATTATTCGCTATTTTATCATATCAGTGTTGCTAACCCTCAACTGACACACTGGGTGTGGCGTACCCGGGCATTTTTACAAAAATGCTTGGCATTTATAAATCGTTCGCTCCTTCTCTTCCGAATATTTTTAATATATTCAACTTCTCGATTTTCGCACCTATTTAGTTCTTCTTCTTGACCTTCTGGCGTATCGATTAAAAAAAATTGTTCAAATTCTATGCATTAGATACCGAGATATACGCAATTGAAAATGGTCGGGTGACGTACATCCATGTGTGGCAAAATATCGAATCCAATATAGTGTGTCAGCTGAGGGTTAATTCGCTAACGAAAAAAGACTCGATTCCGATTGTGAAAATTGGCTTTCACGATGATTCGCTCGGATTCACGACTTCGGAGTGTAATTTCTCAGAGGAGAAAGAAACACGAGTGGAAAGGGCCAGCGGACGCCGAGACACAAAATTCATCGGAGACGCAGACGATCGCGGCAAGAAGAACTTTATTCGCGTCTCATCCATTCTCTTTTGGCTCTTCTCTCCTGGAGATTCTACGTTTCCTTTTCCCTCCCGTCATTCTATTTCTTCTCCTCCTCCGTTCCTCTCGTGCTATCCTGTTCCTCCGGTGCGTGCGCTCGCGTGCATATAGAACCGTCGTGAATCGTGCGATGACTGGCGAAAATCAATTCAATTCCGCCGTATATCTAATTCAATAATCTGAACGTGACGAGTGGGCGAGGAACAGGCCGGAGAATGTAAATGCGATAAATGAGTTCGAGGTGGTATTATAAGATGGAGCGAAGGAACAAAGAGTACCGCGACTTCCGGCTGCTCCGCATGACCGACTCGGCTGTCATAAATCGTTTCGTGGACGGAACCAACTGTGGCTCGGCTCCGTCCGCCTTACGAATCTGACAAATGATCGCTTCACGAGAAGCCAATTAACACCTCGTACAACAGCCGTGCAACTGTCGGTGGCATGTGTTAGTGAAATAACTTTGATCTGAAACTGAAGATCGTGCATAGACTGTAAGCATAAATTTAGATTCTCAGCAGGCAACTAGCAATTTTTTTCGTTTTTTTTTCCATGCCCGAGTATCACTTTACAGTAAATAGAAATGCAAAATCGATGTGTAAGAGGAATGACGGACTCGTTTTATCGTTCAGTAAAAAGTCGATAACAACGATTCAACGAATTAGAAAGGGAACTTCGTCAACGCTGCTCGAAGGTATCGTTTATACCATGGCTAGTTCATACATTTTTGAAGCGTTCAGCTTGGCAACGATGAGGTAACGAGACAAGGGTTGTAGAATCGTGAAACGCGAGGGTAAAAATTCCGAGAACGAAACATTTAATTATACCGGCAATTAGCATGATTCATAAAGGATTCTGTCTCCATTTCGCGATGTCTGTGATGAGCTCGCTTACGTCTTGTTCTATATGAAATTACTTAATTATTCACTGAGTAAAATGAAATGTCTTGATTTAACATGTCGCAGAGTTATTGCGAGCATAATGAAGATACGGCTCCTCTGCCACTCCCTGTTTTCTTCCTCCTCCTCTTCCTCTGTCGTTCTCTCTTTCTCATAATAAAAGATTACAAGGATTAATATAAAATTTCTTCGTAATCGACATCATTAGTCTGATTCTAAAAAAGCTATCCGTTCGCGAACACGCCGTCGAAGATAGCCGCGCGGTTCCCTCTAGATGTTGCCATCTATTTGGCACATCCGTTGTCATGGTGGATTTCTTGCTGTCGAGGGGCGACCACTCGCTCGTGGCAAGATAAAAATACGGTCGGAAGGGTATTAGTCACTGTGCGATGGCCCGTGGGGTTCCGAGAGAGAGAGAAAGAGAGAGAAAGGCAGAGAAAGAAAGAGGTGGAGAGACCAGTCCGTTCGTCTTTCACGCGTATTCCGTCACCCTGCAAACTGCACCAATACTTCTTCGTGGTGCACGCGTGTGCGTATACGCGCGTTAACTAGATCGCCAGGAAGCGAAGCCGTTAAATCACGCGGGACTCGGACAAACCCGGAATGCAACGTGGTTGCGTGTACATTATGTATACGTACATACGTGACGGGATGTGTGCGCCGGATCGACGCTGTGTATATTCCGCCGCCTCATCGGGCGCGGACGTATCAATTAACTCGGGAACTCGACGGCCATCTCAACTAATTTCCATCCATTCTCGACATACCTACTCGATGTGCCATGAAATTATCGGTCGATAGCTACGAACCGCTAGCTACCGTGCTGCTCTTTCGTGAACCCTCGTGCGAGGTCGACGGTACGCTTTTGAATTATCATCGGGAGATGATTGGAAGGCTTCTTTTCCCATCGTTAATATGTAAGCATGTAGGAATATTGATAAATTGAATTGCGATTCCTTTGGTATAAGTGACGCGTATCTTATCGAGACGAAGTCACTGTAATTGCAAAGCTCGACTGCTTAGCGGCTGTTTCTTTTCATCCTGTCGTTCTTCTTTTTTTTTAATCGTAACTACAACGTGTTAATGAAAAGCAAATGCATCGATAAATGCAATATAAGCGTCTCTCGCTCGTTCGGGACGCTTAATTACACGCAGTTGCCGGCTCTTAAATCCATCTCTTATGATTAAAAGCAACCGCGTCATAATCGTGAAGCAGAAATGCGCCAGTATATTGGCTGGGTGCGTCGATCGCCGAACGAATAACGAATTGATATCGAAATTGGTAGCGCTGGATAATTAGCCCCGGCCGCTCGCTTCAATTAGGGTAAGCTTGCGTAACGAGGTGATTGCGGGAGCGACGTGATTCGTTAGTCGGCCCGGAGGAATACCGCGGCGTCCCCGAGGCCCCTCGACGAGTGTCGCGTGAACCAACCGGATACTTTAATGACCTCTAACGACGAGCAATTAACTCGAATCGGACGGTAATGTTATCAGCCTTGCGTTACAGGATTGCCTCGGCCCGTTCTGTTCGGTACGGCGCGATACGATGACCGGCCGACGCTCGTTATGACAGCGTCAGAAATGTTCGGTGTTGTTTGCCCATTAGACTCGACTGTTCGACAATGTCGAACACGAGGACGTATCGATCGCTCGTGTCGGATGACGTTATTTATCTGATTTTCCGAGATATCGTTACTTC
Source organism: Solenopsis fugax (assembly GCA_003595255.1). Taxonomy (NCBI): domain Eukaryota; kingdom Metazoa; phylum Arthropoda; class Insecta; order Hymenoptera; family Formicidae; genus Solenopsis; species Solenopsis fugax. The sequence continues at coordinate 18,786 of QKQZ01040954.1, forward strand.
ACTCGCAAGAGACGCAAAAGGCTATTTGAGGTACATACAGTTTCGTATTTCGCAGATAAACATATTAAAACGCAAAGATTTGCAAAAATTTTGTAGCATTAATAATTTATGCGATACTTCAATATTTTACATACTCACACACACGCACGCAGAATCATTTAAGTAGTTATGTGATAATAAATTACGTGTACAAATCACAGTATGTGTCGTTAATAAAATTGGTGATCCCTCCGAAACTGGCGCTGAGTTTATTGAATCTACGTCGATTACAAATCTTGAATTATTGTTATTAAAATGAACTTAATATTCATTCCTTTTTATATATGTAAATTATGTCATTATGGCTGCTTGAAATTAATTAGTGTCTTTTAGTCAAGATAAATTAAATAATACAACATCAACAATAAAAACCGATATACACTGAGAAAAGTCCGGTTATAATTACCAAATGTATAGTAAAATAGTATCAATGAAATACATATTTTATCAATATAACCAAAAATAATTTTATGGTTACTAAATGTTTAGTAACTTATATCAGATTTGATAATACTCACTAAACATTTAGTAAAATAAAATTATTTTTGGTTATATTGATAAAATATTTCATTGATGCCATTTCACTATACATTTGGTAGTTATAACCAGATTTTTTTTCAGTGTGTGAAAACACAACTAAAGATGAGACTTATTATATTCGGCCATAGCTCGAACTTTCAATTAGTGCTAATATTTTATGTGATTCTATATACATTTTTTTAATTAATCAAACTGCGTGCTGATAAATTTTATATCTTGAAACACAGTTCTAAATTGTACGAAAATAGTAACATTAATCTCACACAGATTCAGCGTCAGTAACTGTGTTACAGATTTTAACGTCAGCTTCGGAGGTTTAAGTTAAAAGGACTCTCTATCCAGGTTCAAGTTGATTTTTCAGACGCCAGCTTCCCGATCGTGCTTTCTCGAGTGTGCGGCACTTTGGTAACAGGACTCGCGTGTTTCTCGTATGCCACGTGTGCGTCGCGCGTCTGGGCCGGTCTTTGAAGTACTAGCCTCACGCATGTGTGTCCTTTAGCTTTTCCAGCAAACTACATGTAACTGTGTTAACCATATGTCCATAAACCGTGGGTCTAACCATAGCCTCATTAATTCTCTCTTTCTTTCTCTCTCTTTCTTTTATAACCGGTTTGAATTAGCGTATTAATCTGTTTGCATATATTCTGCAAATTGATTATGCTCGCCACCTCGTCCACTTAACAAATCTCACGAATAATATTGTAGCGAATCTAAATGAAATTGTATTGTTTGATAATAATCAAAGTTATTTCGGGACGTTTGCCACTGTAAAGCTATTCAGCAAATACTTTCTGCTCTTCATGAAAAGTGCGAAAGGTACTCTTTGATTTTTTCTGATTGAGAAAGTTCAGTTTGCGGTAAGCTCGAGAAAGAGGCGGTTTCACTTTGAAATTTTAACCGTAGTAAAATTCCCTCGACCACCAAAAGTCGAATCGTTAGGATCATGAGATTTGTTAACAGACCTCGAAGAGGCGAGACACGGCGAACCTTTCTTTGTCCACATCTTTTTTTTTTTACTAAACCTCGCCGACATCATGGTGTGAAATTTCAAAGTACCATCCAGTTTTCCGTCGTCTCTCCACTTAGTACTTTGCTTTCCGTCATTCGCTAGTTTGTCTCATTTGTGAAACCCCTCGATTGACTCGAGAGATCTATCACTGAATTTTTTATATACTAGAATGAAAAAAATTATTTCACTTACCTGTCTCTTTCCATATGTATAATTATTATTTTTACATAATTATAAATTGTTATTTTCATATTAGTAAAATACATGCAACGTATTCAATTTCATTTCTCTCGGTTGTATGTTACATCTCTGCCATTCGTAATTCATTTATAGATCGTGATGAACGCAATCCGCGCGGGATGGTGTTTGCGAGCAAAGTGTCGTTCCGCCGGCTTCATAAAACGCTCCCGCCGCTCCATTCGTTTCAATTGTATCACGATGGGGCGCACCGCCGTGAAATTAATCGCACAGCGGTGTCTTTGTCTGGTGACGGTGTGCGACCTTTATTATCGCAACACGTTCGAAAGAACAGACGGATCTAATGACCCCGAGCCTTGAGAACGGTCTCGCGGACGTGACATTCGCACGCGCCTAATTATTCACTCGCAAGCTGCTGGACAGACATGTGCATCTCCCGAAAGGAATCCTTCCCTTTAATTTATTGGTGCGCGCACACATCATACACAAATTCGAGCTCGAATTACGAAAAAATTGCATAATGATAATGCTATATGTTAGCATCGACCATTTCGAGTCAATTGAATATTATTTTATTCGTGTCTCGAATTGTAATTTGTACGAATGTCTGAAATAAAAAATTAATGATAAATGCAAGAATAATTGTCACTTTCTTCGGAATTACACGAGGTAAAATGATGTAATTTATGCAAAGCCAATTAAATATTTTAAAAAGATTTTATTGAAGATTATTTACTTTTTTTAATTCTTTAAGTCCTGAAATGTTGATATTATGTAGAGTCACATTAGTTTAGACACACTGTAAATGTATAATATAATACCTGCAGGGAAATGAAAGATTACGATAATAATAAATGAAACAAAGATTAATTTTTTTTGAATTTTTTAAAATTTATTTAAAACAAATTCGTGGCGACAAAGTACGTATTTTAATTAATGAATTACGTCTGCAAGATTATAACTGTAGTGCAGCATAGATTCCCAGCATGTTGCAGATGGAAGTATGATCGTTGTCAGCTTCCGTGAAACAAATAATGAGACTAAAATAGTTACGTAAGTGCGGAAGAGTTGAAATGGAGTAGAATACCTACCATGCAAGCGCTATATCTCGAGCGAGGAGGAACGTTTCCTGCATTAGGAGCGTACGGCCATGATCGTAAAGGCGCGATGATCTGTGGGTAGAGGGTGAGCAGTGGCTGGTACCAAGGGGGTTGCAAATTGAATAACAAACGTTCACCCTCCTCGGTTAAATCACCGAAAAAGCCATCCCCCGGGCTTGCACGCTTGCCGCTAGACGTTAACCGCACCCCCCGCGAATTGCTCTGCGGCGCAACCCCGGCGCGACCCTCTCCGACTGCTTTGCATAACGATCTTATTTCGTAATCTCTGCCATATTGATCCAGTTTACGGCGCCACGCTTGAAAATTGTTTATTGCGGTGTCTCCGTCAGGACATACGTCGAATCTACAATCCGCGTACAAGGCCCCGTACCTCGTATTCGATGAAATATGAATTCCATCTTTAGATTACACATGAGTTTAGCGTTTAGTTTTCGTATATTAACTTTGCGGTGTCTTTGTACTATATTCTAGTCACATTTGAGAGTGAGAGATCATTTTTCTATAATTGCTTCATTAATTTATTAACGGTAACGTATCTATGTTTAAAAACATGCAATTGTCTTGTAACACGAATGATTGCTTCTGCCGTCATTGTTTGAAGAATGTTGCGCATGTTGTAATCAATTATGATCGACCAGAATGCTCGGGAGAATCAACTTTATAGAAGCTTAATGATCGCGTGACGCGGCTACTCCACTGTTTAGGCCCGAAAGAAGCGAGCCGAGTCATTCTCGCTAATAAGATCGAGGAGCTGAAGCACGTATCGGACGCATTTCCGATGCGCTCGCGAGGCGATGCCAGAACGATGCCCGACGCCGCGTAATCGGCGAATCGCTCCGAACCGAACGGAGCGAAGGTCGGAATAAAATCCCGGAGCGGGAAAATAAAGTGGCACGACAAAGTGGGGGAGGCCTGATGTTATGACGGGACATTTCACGGTTGGTAGGATCTGGGATTTAACGGCCCGTGCGATAATATCGTCCCAGGAGCTCGTGTCCCGCTCGTGCTCCGCCGTGTTCTCTGCTCAGTGTCGTTCTCTGTCAGCCTGTTGGCACATTGGGGTTATTCCCTACGCGACTCTTCATCGCGAATATTTAGATCTATGTGTTAAAATTAAAAATTATTATTGGCGAATACGCGACGTTGTACTCACAAAACAATAGTTGATAAACTTACTTTCACTTCATCATGCGTTTTAGTAGCAGGCGAGGAAGGTAAATTAATCCAGGCTGACTGGCGCGCACGGGTTGCACCTTAGTAATCAGCGGCAGCAAGAGCGAAGGTCGAGCTAGGAGTTAATAGAAACTAGCGTGGACTGTCTTTTTCATAGATTACAGTAGGAAGTCGGCAATTGGGCGGCGGGAACGAGCTTTGTGAATGGAGTGAAAGTCGAATAGAGTCTTTATTATTCACAAAAGCATTATTTATTTCCTTTTTCTCACTTTAAAATGAATTTATAATTTTTATAATAATACAGTAATAAAGAAGAGTTAATAGTAATAATTAATAATTAATAATAATTAATAATAATTCATTGATAATAGTGCGATACTACATCCAAAGGGTGGGCTGATATGGGTTATCGTTCAAGTCCAAGTTCCAAACGTAATCAACAAATTGTCTGGAAAAAATTTTAAATTCACTAAGGAAAATCACTTTCTCGTCAGACAATGTTCAAGGCCCTGTGTGGTATGAAATCGTTTGGAACCTGTCCGTGTCCATACTCCACGGCTGTTTCTCTTTAATTGNATCGTTTGGAACCTGTCCGTGTCCATACTCCACGGCTGTTTCTCTTTAATTGGTTCCGTCTCTTGCCTTCCGAAAATGAACGGAAGAGAAGAGTCGGCAGGGCGCGAAGTGTTTTGTCGGTGTATGGTACAACGCGACAGTGCTTTATGTATATATAT